>PVJL010016776.1:0-20029 GCA_004026885.1 Lyroderma lyra | reverse complement strand
GAGGCACCCACTTATCGAGCTTTTTAACCTTTCCAATTTGCTTCAAATGCTGAACACCCGTACAGTGGTCAACACTGAGTTCTGCAGCAACTTCCCGTGTAGCTGTAAGAGGATCAGCTTCGATGACTGCTCTCAATCGGTCGTTGTCAACTTCCCATGGCCGGCCGCTATGTTCTTCATCACCTTCAAGGCTCTCGCCGCCTTTGCGAAACTTCCTGAACCACCACCGCCCTGCACGTTCGTTAGCAGTTCCTGGGCCAAGTGCGCTGTTGACGTTGTGAGTTCTCTCCGCTGCTTCACGACCTATTTTGAACTCGAATAAGAAAACTGCTCGAATTTGCTTTTTGTCTAACACCATTTCCACAGTCTAAATACATATAAAATAAACAGCAAGCAATAAGTCATTAGCAAATAAAGTGAGAAATGTGCATTAAAAGGATGTATAACATAATCGCATTATTTAAGAATGTATTCCAGTATCAAATGGCAAATTTCAACAGTACAAAAACCTCAATTACTTTTGCACAAACCTAATACTATCAGCCTAGAGGCTCATGGTGGCTGAGGCTGTGCATGGAGACCTCATCCCACTTACCGGGGAGGTCAACAAGTGCCAGAGAAGTGCTAAAAGTGCTTTGGAACCAAGTTTCTCCTTGACAACTCAGAAGGGCCAAATGAGAGGCCCCATACAAAAGAGCCCCACGCAGGCCCTAAGTGGTCCTGGGATGTCTGGGTAGGAATTCCAGGTCTCAGCTGCCTTAGCATGGGCACCTTGGTCCCAAGGATTCCTTGCCCTGTGAAAAGGGGTTCAGCTGAGGCAGGGCCAAAGCAGAGCCCTCTTAAGTGCTGGGCTCAAGGAGTGGGGCTGGTTACTTTGGTCCAGGGGCTGTACTTCCTGGAGGCAAGTAATAAAATGCAGTCTCAATAAGCCAGGACATAGACTAGACAAATGGCAATGGTGGGAATAGGGAGGGTGAGGATGGGGAGTGGGAGGGTACAGAAGGGAAGGAATTGTAGGGAGAAACTATGAAGGATGTCACTAAAGCACGGGTGGACATCTGATGTTTCAATCTGCACTGCTGCACCCGTGTTCCTTTCCTGGAAACAGTACCTCAGTTTTCCTTTGGGAAAATTCCAGAATTGTCAGTACATTTGGTTGGAAAAGGCTGACTCCACCCCTGTCTCACTACAGGAGGCAGGAAGAGATCCAGGCCTGGGCACCTCTGCGCAGTAACAAGGACAATGTCCAATATCCTATAAGCTCCGAATTCAGCTGCACCTGAACCATCTTTTCCTTTGTTTATGCTTTAGAAGGGTGCATAGCTTAACTGACGTGGTGTGTGGGTGTGTGTGGGTGGAGGAGTGGGGGAGGGGACTGAGGGATGGGAAGGTGTCTCACCACCATCTCCTCCTTGTCCAGGGCCTATGGAGGTTTCATCTAGCCTGTAGGTCCTTCCTAACCACTCGGGTGTCCTTACAGTTCCAAACTAGTGGGCCCACGATCCTCTTATTTACAGAGAACACATCACCATTCGCTTTATGTCAATTACATGACTTACAGGTGACCAGTTGAAATACTAAATCTCAGACATTTAATTTTAAAATTGTAGTTTTAGCTTTTTTTCTTTTGCACTTTCGTCTCAAACGTTCCCATAGGCTCTTGGAAAGCTCCCAGGATCCAGGCCTTCTCATTCATGCGGGAAGAACAACAGTGCCCAGCACAGGGGTAGCGAGCTTGCTGAGGCCCTCGTGCAAGCTGGCGGGAGCGGGCAGGCCTCGTACGCTTGTGCGTGGGGCGGGGCTGAGCTCAGGGACGCGCGTTACCGCTCGGCCGGCGGGGGTCGGGGCGGCGGGGACGCGCACCGTAGGCGGCAGCCGGACCAGTGGGACTCTGTGCTCCACAGGCCGTCTCCCGGGGGCACCGAACCCCCAGCCGCGTCCTCGCAAGGTGCGCCTCACTCGGCGGGCCCGACCCCTGGAGATGGAGGGGACCTGCCCTCACGGCCTTGGAGGGGCCCTGAAGGGGCGACCGCGCGCGGCCTGAACCGCAGTCCTCGCTGAAGGGGCCCACGGGTGCGTCCGCGGCGCCGAGGAGGGCCGTGCTCGCTCCCGGCCGCGCGCGCTCTCGCCGCAGCACCGGCCGCGCCCGCCCCGCCTCTCGGCGCCGGCTGGGGAGCCAGGTCCGTGAGCGGCGGTAGCGGCCGGAGGGACGATGAGCGGCGTGGCACGGGCCGGCCCGGCCCGGCTAGCAGCGCTCGCGCTGCTGACCTGCACCCTATGGCCGGCGCAGGCGGACAACGCGAGCCAGGAATACTACACGGCGCTCATCAACGTGACGGTGCAGGAGCCCGGCCGCGGCGCCCCGCTCACGTTCCGCATCGACCGCGGGCGCTATGGGCTCGACTCCCCCAAGGCCGAGGTCCGCGGACAGGTCCTGGCGCCTCTGCCCATTCACGGAGGTAAGTGTCTGGCCGGGGACGAAACCGGGCGCGGGGTTGGCGGCGGTCTCCACCCCAGCCTATGCCTCGGGGCCCCCCGCGCCGCTCAGCCGGCAGCCCTGGGGAGAGGTCGCGGTGGTGCGCAGCCCGGCCTTCTCGCAGCTAGGAAAGAGGCTCCAGAGCGTGGTTAGGTTTTCCTCTTCTTAAGACTTGGAGAGCGTTCCTGTGCGAGCAGGAGGCTTGTTTACGGGAGGGCACTGGACTGCGAGTTTGCAGAGACGGCTCAGACAAAGGAGGAGATGGAGGAGCGCAAAACTCAGTCACGGGGGAACGTCTTAACCTGTCCGAATCGCAGACTTGCCGCTGTATTGCATCTCGAAGGATGAGGCCCTTTTCTCACGTAGAAACGTGCCGTTTTTCTTAAGTGGCGTGTGGGGGCGGGAGGCGGGGGATGGAAAAGGAAAATGGCATCTTCCCTGTTGCTTTTGGCTCTTGTTCTGCCCCAGTAGTTCTACTTTAATTTGACCCCTGAAAGTCTCAGATTATGGAGAATCTAATACCAGTTGGAACTAGAACCCAAGTCTTCAGGTTATGGGTGCCAACCAAAGGGGAAATAGGTAAAATTTTCAAGAATTGTCTTTGGAGCCATTCGGTTTATTTTCTATTAAGCATCAACACGGGCTCTGTTTAATTATGTGGTATAAAATATATATTTGTAGAAATTACTGGTCATGTTTTAAAGGAAACTTTCTACGCTGTGGAGTGTGATTTTTTTTTTTGGTTTGTATTTTTGGCCCACTGCGAACTTTTTGGAAAATGTCTGCTACCTTCTCCAGCCCCACACTCACCCCCAGAATGCTGAGCCTGAGATTTTTTTAAGGCTCCTATTCATGTTAAAATGACCTAAACTAGGCAACTTAAATAAAGTGTTTGTTTTTATATTCTAACAAATGAAAACACCATGCCCCCTTTGAGGTCTGTATTTGTATGCCAAAGTGCTAAGCTATTTTCTTCTTTCAGGCATTCTGGCCAAGAAGAAAGAATCACCTAAGGCTTTCACTGCAGTCTGGCCCCAATTTAGACTGGCCTTTTAAAAGTCCACTTCTATTCCATTAATCATGTGTTTAAGGTGCATTTTTCATCTCCACTTTGTTAAAACGATGGGCAGGGTCTCAGCTTACTCATGGAAACAACCTTGGTCTTTGGTTCCTTCCGTAAATATTTGCATGCCAGCTCTGTGCCAGTCACTGTGGTTGGGACACATAATGTTGCCACACTATGGCACTAACAATGGTTGCCTATTTTCTGGTGTTGAGGAGAACCCTGAGGGTCACATGGAAGGGTAAGAAGAGGAAGAGAGGCAAGCTGTTCTGAAGCAAGAGCTGGCCTTGTGCAGTGTTTTGAAATCTGTGGTTTGTCTTTGGGGCTTGGTTCCCGTAGGCACCCCAAATCCATGACTGTCACTTTAGATTATTGCCTTCAAAGTGTTTATGCACGAAAACTCTTTGTTCCTTGCCTGTCACCCCAAACAAAAACCCCATCTTTAAGGAAGCTTGTTTTAGGTGTTTGGATAGAAGGGTACCGGGAACTTCTGTGCACTGATTGATGTGTTGCTTAAGGTTGGACCTAGTCCGGTCCCAGCAGAGGTGGCATTATAGGAGTGAATGTTCTGATTCATGCTATAGGTAAACTGTATGCCACTAGGTAAGTAATTTGGCTGCTTAGCTTCAGTTTCATCAGCAAAGTGGAATGATGAAATATTATCTCGTAAGGTTGTTGAGAGGCTGACTAAATGGTTTCTATGTTCTTAAAAGAGGAGTCTTGTTAACCTAAATTAATTAGGTTTTAGGCACCACATCAAAGTGAACACATCGGTGCTTTGGATGAAGACTGAGTCTGGGCTCAGCTCCCCGGTCTGTCCGCTCTTCCACTCCTCTCTTCGCTAAGGGCTCATTTTGTCTTTGCACATGAGTTTGCTGCAAGTTTTCTCGTGGTGGTAGTGGGATCCTACAGGTGGTTTGGGTCTGGCTTTGTAGTAAGCGGTCTGCACACATAGGTTCTCTCAGTCCAACAAATACTAGTAGTTGAAATCCCACTGTGTGCCAAGAACCATGCAAGGATGTCCAACCTTTTGGCTTCTCTGGTCCACATTGGAAGAAGAATTAATTGTCTTGGGTTACACATAAAATACACTGACACTAATGACAGCTGATGAATTAAAAAAAAAAAAAAAGAAAGAAAAGAAAAAGGTCACAAAAGAAATCTCACAGTGTTTTAAGAATTTGTGTTGGGCTGCATTTAAAGCCATCCTGGGCCACAGGTTGGACACTGTAGCAGGCACTGGCGAAGCAGGGGGGAGCAACAGCAGTGAACAAAACAGATAAAAAGCTCTCCTCTTCCTGAATCTGATAATCTAGTTGAGGTCTTTATAAGTCAGTTTACCTGTAAATAGTTTCTAAATCTATGGATTTACATGAAATCCAAGACATTTTTCTGCTTTTGCAGCAGGAACTTAGGAAAGTATTTTAAAAACAAGAATGGTAGTAGAAATCTGTTAAAATCATTCATGTTTAAGAAAATGGCATATGTTAGTTAAATCTCAATTAAAAAGAAAGAGAATGGCTTAAAGTTGGAATAATTTTTGGGTATTTCACATTATGACCTTCTTGCTTTAGTGAGTTTCAAATTTTTATATTTTTAGAAAAAATATTGTATTCCTTATGACCTTTATGCTTTTATCGTTTTGAATTGAATAAAATTTTTAATATCCTTATTGAGGATTTATGGTTTTGACACTAAATATGTTGTTCAGATTACAAAAACAAAAAGTTTTGAGATGGAGTTCCTGGCAAAAACAAAACAGCTGTGGTCAACAGATGTGAAATTAATTAAAATTCATTTTGAGGATAAGTGTTCAGTAGAAGTGAACATAAGACAAAATAACTTTATACAGTTTTTCTAGAGCTTAATGTAATGACTCATTTTAAGTCTATGACTTGGTTTGTGAAATTAGAAACCTTTCTTGTTGTTTTACAGTGCTACTATCAATCAAGCGTTTGATTACTGAGCAAGATTTATTTGTCTTATACTCTTAAAGGGCAAATTGGCAATTTTTTCTTAGATGCTGTGGTATTTGAAAAGTACATTTTGGAAAGTGTTAAACTCTATAAAATATTTCATAAACAAGTGTACTTTTAAATTATTCTTGGTCATTAAATAGAATGCATTTGCAAATGGACATTTGGTGGTAATCAATGTCATATTTTAACTAATAATTCATTTTTAGAAATGGATTTTTGAAGGAGCATGTCTTGTATTTATGTGCAAATCACAGTAGCTTTCTCAAAAGGTGAGTTTAGAACTAGAAACAAAATGTAAACTAGCTAATATATACTGTGAAGCAGGCATTGTAAATGTGCTTTTTGTTTGAGCCTAGGGTGGGGGTTGGGAGAGAAGGCGGTATGTTGATGATGTCATTGTGTATGCAGATGTGCTGGTGGGAAGAATTTGGTATCAACCACTTTTTGCTTTGCATAGAAATTTTCAAGATTAGATCTTAACAGCCAAAGAGAACAATTTTACCAAATGATAAACTTTTTTTTTTTTGCCGTTGCATCCCTACAGTTGCTGACTGTAGGAATGCAGTACAATTTTTAAACATTACAACCTTACGTTGTTATGTTTAAAAACGTGATTCTCTTTGATGCATACATTAAAACTGAGCATAGTTTTTAAAATTCTCATGAAGCGTGAAGAAGATCGATGTGGAAATAAAACCTTCGGTGAAAGGGATCATGTAATGTTAGAATATATAATGGCAAATGCAGGGGCTACTAGATATAGTTAGAGATTTCAAAATACTTAGAGAAAAAGTAGGAATGATCCCAGGAGCAGAGACTCTGAAAGGAAAGAGAATTTAGAAGGAGCTGAGGGCTCTTAAAATCAAATTTTGACATAAATTGAATAATCAAATAATTACATAAAGGAGATATGTACAGTAATTTATTTTACAATTTAAAAAATGTGTTTACATACTATATTTTTTTAATTTTTGGATGACCCATAAGCATATAAATATTTGAATAGTTTTTAAAAAAATAGTTGACCTCCTCACCAAATATCCTTTCTGCTACCATCCAGTTTCTCTGTTTCTCTTTATGGCAGAGCTTCTCATAGTGCCCATACCTCCTGCCTTCAATTTTTTTCCCCTCTGCTCTTGTTCTTCACATATGGAGGAGTCGTCTCTCCCAGGCGGGTGATCTTGATAAAGACACAACATTTTGGAGGTTCCCTGGTGGCCTAGTGGCTAGGTTTCGGTGCTCTTGCCACCACGGCCTGGGTTCGCTTCCCCGCCAAAAAAAAAGACAACATTTTTGGACTACAGGATCTCTAGAATGTCAGTGCGTGAATGGTGGGCTGAGACTAAGAAAAAAATTAATAGGAATGAATATATGGTCCTAAATTTGGGTTTAAAAATCACCTGCCGGCTCTTGAGCCATTCTCCTGCTCCAGGCCACTCCTACCCCTTAGGAGCCTACTTTCCCCTTGCCATTAAAGGCCCTGGAGCCACTCCTGCTCGGGCCCACTCCTACCTCTTTGGAGTGTACTTTCCTTTTAATAAACTTTCTCTTTGTTTCACCTTAGTTTTCTTTCAATAAACTGCTTCTTGGTTTCACCTCTAAAAAAAGGGAAAAAAAGTCACCTGCATTGAAGGTAGTTAGGGGAGATAAGGCTTAGGCTTAGCTGCTGGTCACAGGAAGAAGCCTGTGAACTCTCACTGAGAGGCCTAGTCTGCTTTTGCCTGCATTTTGGCTTCTGGGTCTTGGTAGAGTTGGTCCCACTTCCTGTAGGCCAAGCACACTTGTAGTTTGTTTAGTTCTGAACATGAATTCTAAGAGATGAACAAACTACAGAGCATTAATTTGAGTACTGTTATAGAAGGGAAATCCTTCATTTGAAAGAAAGTTAGATTAAATGGCTTCTGAGGTCCCTCCAGGTTGAACAAGGTATGACTGGAAAGTAGTAGGATAAATCTTTTTAAACAGACCTGCCAGAATATACCCATTAAGGAGAGTGTTGTTCTTTTCAAACCAATCACAAATGTGTATATACATGTCATGCAGCAATGAAAACGTAAATGGAAACACTTTTAGCATTTGTTTTCTAAGATTATCTTTTTGATTGAACAATTTAAAAATATATACAATGTATCAAATCTTTGTCTTTGTAAGGTAGATTTGAATTTTGACAATTCACAATTATTTTGACGCAGTTAATTTTTGTGTGTTGTGCTTGTTGTGTACTCTCTTTTAGATAATGCTCAAAGAGGAGTCCAGTAGTGTCTGCATTTTTGGGATGAACGCATAGTCCCCTGAGCTGGTTCTTTTAAGTATATAGCATTGTTGATTTATTCACAAAACAAAACTAAGTTTTTCAGGACCCTCAATATTCATTTGTTTTATTATCATTAAAAGTATTTTATTCATTAGATAGTCATTATTTTCCATAAATTATAGTAAGTATGGCTTTCTTTACTGTTGGAGGCAATTATGAATAAAACAAAGAGAACTCTTTAAATGACAGATACAATAAATACAAAAGTACTTACAAAACCCCTACTCTGTGCTTATTTTATACGAGTCCTGTGGTATGTACAAAAGACATGGTATGTAATTCCTGCCTGGGAGAACTTTGTCCACTTGCTAAGATCAGTTTTGACTGAATGGCACAAGTAGGACTTGCCATTGCAGAAGAAAGTGTGACTGTCTTCAGCTCACAGTGGGATTTTGCCCTCAAACAGGGTTCTGCAAACTACAGCCAGGGGGCCAGCCACTTGTTGTTTAAAATCATTTATTGAAACGTGGCCATGCCCATTTATTCATATTTATTTTGTAGCTACTTTAAAGCTACAAAATTGAGTGGTTATAAGAAGAGCCTATGGGGCCTGCAAGCCTAAACTGTGTATTCTCTGGCCCTTTAGGAAAATGTTTGACAGTCCCTATTCTAAAGATTCATTTATACCTTAGCTTTTCCCATTAAAAACTATGTTATGGATTTATGTATGAGAATTTGATTTCCTAAATTGTCCCAAACTGACCTCCTGGAAGTTAGGGACAAAGTAATGTGTTTCACCCAAGCACCTAAGTCTATGTCTGGCACTAGCAAGCCACTGGAATATGTATTTATGTTAAATCCTGTGGATCTTGGTCTGGTACTGACGCTGATGGCAGGCTTTGTAGGATGGTGTGTGTGTATACTGTAGGGCCTCTGTTATTTTGCTAGATAGTATATGGCATGCAGACCAGAGAAATAAAAATTATTTGGACTTGTAGTCTAAAAAGTTTTCATTTAAAATGTGGAATTTGAAGTCAAACTTCATTAGTTCTGCTTCCAGCCATAATGGAGTAACAAGCACCAGGTTTACCTTCCTACCTTAAGTGACTGGAAAACTTGACAGAGTTATGAAATAGCAGTTTCAGAAATAGATCAACAAATAACATAGGATAGTGATCCCTGAGAGAAAGGAAATAAACAACAGAGCCCTGTGACTACCCTACTGCCTGGAATATTTCCAAGCTGCAGTGCAGGGAGGGAGATCCCAAAAGAATCTGGTAGTCCTCGTGAACTCATGAGACAATTCAGAGCTCAGGAAGGCAAAGGAGACATGAACGTGGTTGGTCGAGGTAAAGTGCCAGAGAGGAGGGAGCTGCACAGAGAGTGAGCTCTGGAGAACTGCAGCGGGTCCCCTCAAGCCTCTGGTTGAGTGCTTGTCTGCACATTTGATGAAGATAGTCAGAAATTAGCAGATGGAGTTTGCACGAAGCTGAGAATAGTTCATAGTATCACTAGTCAGAGTAGAAAGACCTGATGATGCATAGGGCATGGAGCAAGGCCAGACTAGCCCCAGAGAAAAGCCTGTTCTGGACCCACCTGTAAAAGTTTAGATACAAATCTTAAAAGGATCAGACTGATTCCATATAACTTCACTGGTCCAGAACAAAGCCCAACAATACTTAAAAGAATATAGAGAAATCTCCCGAAAACATAAAATTCAAGACAGACATCCAAAAAAAAAAAAAAAATGAACAGGTATGCTAAGAAACAGGATAATATGACCTATAACCAAATAAAAACACATCAGTAGAAACAGGACTAGAAATAGAACAAATAATGGAATTCCAGATTAAGGATGTTAAAACAGCTATTATAAATATGCTCACTTTGCTCAGAGGTTAAAAAATGCTTTGAAGATGACAAAAAGAGAAATGGATATAAAAAGACCCACATCAAACTTTGAGCAGTGAACTCAAACCTGGAAAAGTGCGGGATTAACAGAGAAAAGAAAAGGGTGTACTTGGAAAAGGGTATTTCCTATTTGGTGCTCTCAGTTTGTCCCTGGCAGTGATGTAGGTATCACGTATAGGGTACATACTGTGTACCAAGAGTGGTGCCAGGTATGGTACATGGGGTATCAGTTAGTTCTCCGAAGAGCCCTGGGTGGTACTAGATCCTTGTTCTGTGGGTGGAATTCAAGGCTCTTCTGTCTCTCACTTAGTGCCTTTTTTCTTTATTCAGTATGATTGCAATATATACATATTTTGTTCATTTCTGAGGACAGGGATCTTTGTCTGTGTCCACTCTTGTATGTGCCGTGTGTGGTACATGGAACATTGGTGGCACTGAGTAATTAATGCTGGACAACTGAACACAACAGTTGCAGGGTTGGTGGAGCTGGGACTTGATGGAAGTCTGTCTGACTGCAGTGCCACCCATACTTTAGCCACTTCTTTGTACTGTTTCTCAAGTGCATTTAATAAATTGTAATATATCCACTAAGTGAAATGTTAACAGCCATTCAAGCAGATTGTCATGAAAGTTGTGTGTATCCTACAAAAGTAAATATAAAGTAATTGAACTGTGACTGTAAATTCATTTACAGTAGACAAGGTGCAAAATAAAATGCAAAAATAGAAAAATTGTGTAATAGTGATTGAATTGTAGGTGACATTTTTATGTTCTTTATATATTTGGAAGTTATAATTTTTCATGCAATTTACAGGGGAAAAGACATATTCTCTGAATGGAGTTAAGTGTCTACAGGTGGATTTTTTTTTTTTTAAGTTTATTTCCTAGCTTCAAAGAATGGAGTGCATTCCAAGCAGTGGTTAGAATGAGTAGGAAACTGGAAAATACTAAGAATGTGTTGAATGGGGCATGTTTACCCTCATAAGAGAAGAGGAGCTCCAAGACCAAGAATACTTGGTCCAAATGAGAAACAAGCTAAAATGTGGCATGGGTTTGAGCAGTTAGTGGGTCCTAGAGAAGGAAACGGACTCCACCTTTCTGTAATATTTTTTTTGATGCTATTAATGCTTTTACTGATTTTGTTGGTTTTCATTGTTTAAAATCAATCTGTAGTTGAAGCATGGAAGATTTAATGGTAATTGCAAACCAACATAAATGTTGCCAACCTTAAGAATATACAACTATAAATAGGTGACAAAAGTGGGAAAATAGAAGAGAGAAAAAGAGATGTTAGGGCCTGTTAGGGCCAGTATCTTCCTCTCACAGGGTGAGGATTCAAAAGATAGTCTGTCATTGCAGAAACTAGACAGTCTTAACCACAGAGGAAAATAGTGAGATAATAAAATCAGGAGAGAAGGAAGGTGGGAAAACATAAGTGGGCAAAATCCTAATTTGTAACATAAATCCACACAGATAATGTCTGAAGTTGACAAACCAGGAAATAAAAGCTATAAGCCTTTTTAGTACAGGTGGAGGGTGTCCCTCAGAAGAAACTAAAGACAGATAAAGTGGTTGCCTCTGGTGACTGGGGCAATGGGGTGCATGAGGCAGGTGTACTTCATTGCATGCCACTGGATGAATTTGTCTCTTTTATCCATGTGTATGGAAGATCTCCACTCCTCCTTTGCACACTGCAAATTAATTCTTCTCCCTATTTCTTTTTCTTTGAAGAAGCTCCCTGTTTCCCATCATCTGAGTTCTTCTCCAACTCCAGTGACATGCTGTGGCATGTAGGATTCTGCAAAAACTATACAGTCTCAGATCTCCTGCTTAGTAAGCACTGACATGGACTGAAACCAGGAAATGCTACCATTGAATTAACCGGTTGTGTTTCATGAACAAATCTAAATCCATGGACTCTAAAACAGTTTATTTTAGTAGTTGCTATGTTGCCTGGCTCATAGTCTTTTGTTTCCCTTTTCTCTGGCAACTCTCTCCCAATCCATGTTGCAAGCCCTCGCTCCACATTAATTGAATGAAATGTTGTATGATCCTGTCCCTTGGCCCACATCAGATTGAATGAACTCTTTCACTCCTTTCCTAGACTTTCACTTCTTTTCTTGATTGATTTCGATTCCAAGATTCTTTGTGATAATCACCCTTTTTTCCCTTTAATTCCTGTACCACATCATGTGGCAAAAATCTCAGTCCTAGTTGAACCATGTACCATTTATCTTCTTTCTCCATGCTTCTCATCTCCAAGCAGCTGAATATTTCTGGAAAAAATCTCAGAACCCAGCTGATGGAGTTTTGAGATCATAAAATGTAAGCAAAAACAAATGACAACAATGTGCAGTAATCCAGCATTTTCTTGTAAAGAAATAAGACAACTCTTGGGACATTTTTTTTCTCTCTCCACTTGCCTCCTATTAACTTCCTCTCATATCTTTACTTTTAGTCTAATCCTCTCCTCTAAGCTCTAGATTCATACGTTCAGTTGCCTATTTGGTATCTTTAACCTAAATGTCTCAAGAGCATGTCCAAATTGATAAGCCTCAAGTGAGGGGTTTTTTGCCTTCTAGTCTGCTACCACTTCCCCCCATTTTTCCCCAACTCAGTAAATGACACTCTTGTTATTTAAACAAATTTAGGTATCATCCTTGTTTATTTTCCTCACTTTCTGCATCTAATCTGTCCTGCACAATTTACCTTTAGAATGTATCTGTTGCTTGCCGTTTTCACTCCTGCCATCTTACAGGCAGCTTCATCTCTTACCCTTTCTTGGTCTCCCTGCTTCTTCTCTTAACTTCCCTCAATCATTTCTCCATACAGTAGTCAGAATAATCTTGAAGCTTCACCCAGTCATGTCACTCCTTGCTTAAACTCCTGCAGTGGCTTCTCATCATCCTTAGAATGGAAATCTGAACTCCTTACTGTGGTATTCCACTATTAAGGATGCAATGGTTGAATAGTATCACACAAAAATTTATGTTCACCTGGGACCCCAGAATGTGACCTTACTGGGAAATAGGCTCTTTGCAGATGTAAAGTTGTTAAGGATCAAGATAAGACCATACTAGTTTAGGGTGGGCCCTAGATCCAGTGACTGCTGTCCTTATAAGGAGAGGAGAGGATATAGAGACACACAGACAGAAAAAGACCATGGGAAGATAGAGGGACACAAGTAGTGGAGTTTTGCTGCCCGGGCTCCCATAAGAAGCTAGGAGAGAACATGGGACTGTTTCTCCCTTAGAGCCTCCAGAAGGAGCCAGCCTTGCTGTTACCTTCATTTCAACTTCTGGCCTCCAGAACTGTGAGACAGTAAGTGTCTTAGGCTACCAGGTTTGTGGTACTTTTTCTAGCAGCCCTAGGAAACGAATACAAAAAGGAACCCAGAATTGAACACAGTGTTGCAATTTGGTTTTATCAGTATGGAAGAAAGTAGGACTGCTTTTTCCTTTTCTCTGGAAACCTGCCTGGAGTCATAGAAGTTATTTTGGTGTAGCCCTAATCACTGACTCACACTGAGCTTGCCGGATTAAAACATCTAAGTCTTTTTCATAGAGGCTGCCCTAAGCCGTAAGATTTTGTGATTTTACTGAATTCAGCCTGTTCATGCAGCCTCTCAAGATACTTTTCGAATCGTGATTTGTCATTCACACACTAGCAGCTTTGTGTCACCAGTGAAGGTGATGACCATGTGTTCTGTGCCTTCATCTAACTCAGTGGTTCTTAATCTTCTGTAGTTATGGATCCTCTTTAAGACTTTTGTAAAAGTTTGTGGACTTTTCTGCTGAAAAATACATATTTATGTAGACACACAGAAAATGTTCAATAAGGTTTAGGAGTTTCAGGTACCTCTTGAAGCGCCACGTGGTCCATGGACTCAAAATTAAGAATCCCTACTCTAAATTTCTGTGATAAAAGTGTGAATGAACAGACCTTTTAGTGTGTTGCTAAAAACCTTTGGTGATTGGCATGATTCCATTAATCAGCATTTTGGGGTGGGGAGGTGCATGTCACAAAGTTTTCTAATTCACTTTATTGACTTTGCATTAGTGCATATTTCTATATTATGATATCATAAAAGGCATAATCAAGTGAGTTGATGGAAAAACATAAGATATTTTATGTACTCTGTTCCTAATTTGTTAGGTCAGGAGCTCTGGCAAAGAAGTACAAGAAGCCAGTCTTTATGACTTAGCCATAGTGTGTTAGTTTCCTTTCGGCACTGTAACCAATTACCACGATCTCGGTGGCTTAAAACAGCACAACTTTATTATCTTAACAGTTGAGAAGTGAGAAGTCCCAAATAGGTCTCACTGTGCTCAAGTCAAGAGGTTGGCAAGACTGTGTTACTTCTGGAGGCTCCAAGGGAGAATCCATCTTCTTGCTTTCTCCAGCTTCTAGAGGTGACCTGCATTCCCTCACCTGTGGCCCTTCCTCTCTCTTCAAAACCTCCTATGAGGCATCTTCAAAGCACTCTCTGACTCTGACCTTCTGCCTCTTTCTTCCAAATTTAGAAGACCTTGTGATTGATTACATTGGTCCCACCCACAGAGTCCAGGGTAATCTATTTTAAAGTCAACAGTTAGCAACCTTAATTCCCTCTTACCATGTGACCTAACACTCACAACTCTTGGGGATTGGGATGAGGACATGGTGGGAGGCATTATGGGCCCTCTCACACATAGTGAATTGTGCTAGCACCCCGTGATTAGTTTTCTCTTCTTGGTCAACAGATTATTCCTTTAATATTCATTTCTGAAATTCTGCTAAGGATTATATACTTTATCTACATAGAATTTTGTTACACATTCTTCGGTATTCTTATGACTCATTTCTTTTGCTCACATATGTTAATGAGATAAATTCATGTTATGGCACTTGGCAGTATCGTGAGTGATCCAGTACATGAATACATCCCACTTTTATCCATGCTACTGTTAATGGACATGTGAGTTGCCTTGCAAGTAATGCTGTCACAAGCATTGTGTACATGACTTTTGTTACACATAGGTAACATTTTACTGGGTGTATGCTTAGGACTGGAATTGTTCTGTCCTCAGTTTTCTTTCAAGCTCAGTATGTCCAACATAGTTCATCATTTTTCTTCCAAAAATCTGTTCCTCCTCCAGTGTTTGCTATTTCAGTCAACAGTACCATCTCTACCCAATGTTTATGCTAAAAACATCTTCTTCAATCCCTATTCCCCCATATCTAATTACCAAGTCCTGCTGATACACACTCCTAAATATCTCTAAAATGTGTTCATACTGCTCCACATCTATTGCAACCTTCTCTAATTCCTTGTGTAGACTGTGGCTTCCTGACTGGCTTCCCTGAGTCCACTGTTGGCCCTCTAACCCATTCCCTAGAGTTCTGGGACAGAAACTTTTTGTTTCTGCATGTACTTGTAGCCTCCATGTATGCATTACACTTACAAATGTTATACCACACTACTGGTTTTCTTTGACATACTATCTTAAGTCCCAGCACTTAGGTTAATAGTTAATAACAGCTGTAATAAGTCTGTATTTCTAATAGTCTTCATGTTAATTTCTAATTTTTTGGCTTTTCCAAATTTGAAAAAGATATTTTTAACCTCTTGTGGTAGCTAAAAGGAGCTTATACAAGAGTAGAAATGTCAGCTCTGCCAGTTTCTTTTGACTTTACATTGCAGAGATGTTTTTTTAAAGCATTGTCCATTTAATGACAGTTTAGTTAAAAGTAGGTGGTCTCACACCTATAAATCCCTGTAACTGTGTGTATATGGTGTTTTGTAATAAACTGAAAACAAACACATATGAGGGGTACTGCCATCCCCTTTACATTTGTACGATTTTACTCTACTCAGGACTCCGCAGATGCAATATGAGACATACAGTTATCTGACATGGACTGAGGAAGGTAGCCAATGTTTGTCCATAATTAAATGTCAGTAAAGCTTAATTTCTTGTTACCTGTTACAGTGATTTTTTTTTAAAAATTCGAATAAATTTAGAAAGGTCACTAGATAACAAGATCAATACATAATGCCCCCCCCAAAAAAAATTGTATTTCCTGTATGCCAGGAACAAACAATTAGAAAACAAGAATTTTAAAATACCATTTAAAATGGCATTGGCACTGAAAACTGCAAAACATTGTCACAAAAAATTAAAGAACATCTAAATAATGGAAGAACATCCCATGTTCATGGGTCCAGAAACTTAATAGTGTTAAGAGAGCAGTATTCCCCACATTGGCCTACGGGTTCAACATAATCCTAAGAAAATACCAGCTGACTTTTTGCAGAGATTATTTAACAAGCTGATCCTAAAATTCATGTGGACCAAGAATAGTCAAAACAACCTTAAATGAAAAGAACAAAATTAGAGAGTTCCCATTTCTTGATTTCAAAACCACTCCAAGACAGTGTGGAACTGGCATAGACATACAGATCAGTGGAATAGAACTGAGATCCAGAAGTAAATCCTTTTATTTATGGTCAATTGATTTGACAAAGGTGCCAAGAAAATTCAGTGGGGCAAAGAATAGTCTTTTCAAAGGATGCAGGATCCACTGGATGCCAAGAAGATTAAGAGAGGGCTGAAAGAGGCCAGAGAAATGTGTATTGTCTCAAAAGTTAAGCAGGTAACTGCCTCTAGCCCTGCTAAGGAGGAGGATAACCTGAGCTGGAAGTATTCTTTGCATTTGATGATGTAAGGCAGTGACTACAAATTTGGAAGGAAGTAACTGTCTCATTTTTAAATTTGCAAATCCCAGGGCAAAGAAAAGTAAATTATTACAGATTATCTTAATGGGATGAGAGATTACTTGAAGAAACCAGCATGAACGCACAAGATATAAATAGCAGTTTTACTGAAATGAAATGAGAACATGTAGCAGAGAAACCCATCAGAAGAATGTATTTGCTTTCTTAAAATATCTCCACCCATTTTCAATACCCTATAACCTTGCTCTGATTGTCTCAGTTCTCAGGTTACTTTTTTTTATTTGTGAAATTTATTGGGGTGACACTGGTTAGTAAAAACTACATAGGTTCCAGTTGTACAATTCTACAATATATCGTCTATGTGTTGTGTTATGTGTTTATCACCCAGAGTCAGTTCTCTTTCCATCCCCATTCAGGTTGTTCTTAACAGAGAAAGCCAAAGCAAATTAATTTTACAAATGTTTCCATTCATTGTTTTGTTGGTCCTGAGCAGTAGACATATTTCTTTCCTATTTGCTCTGAAAAAAACTTTAAAAAATAATCTTTTGGAAAGCGGGCAGTAGAAGCCCTTTGGCTGTTCCTTTCATTGGCAACTTTCATCTCCTTCTGGGCTTTTTAATTTTGAAAAAAGATTTATAAGTCTGTACTGTGCTCTATCATCCTGCATCTTGCCTTTACAGCTTTTGGGTGAGTCTTTCTTAAAATTTAGTTTATCTTGGTGCTTTCTTGCTGGTTTCTTCATTTTGTTTCTCATCAAGATGATTTGTAATTACCAAGCTGTCTTTGCCCTGGGATTTGCAAACTTGAAATGATAGGTTGCTTTTTTCCAAGTTACTCGTCACTTCATATTCTGAGGTAGATTCTGGGTAGCAGTTTCCCCTCGTTACCCCTAGCCATTATCCTGTGGAAGATGAAATGAATGATAAAGCAGATCAGGGACTTGATAGACCTACTGCTTTTAGCTGAACAAGATTTTTGCAATTCTGTCGATAGTTGCAACCCCTGTCTGCCAGTTTTGTGATATGTTAAGAACTTCCATATTTATTCTGTTTGGTCAGTTGACCTTGGTATATTGCCCCCATCAGAGTCTCATTTTTATCTCTCAGATGTGTTCATGAGTTCTTCTGTTCACGTGGATTTCCTTGAAGGACATACATTATCTTGATATAAAATATCTGCTTCTCCTTTTTTCCCCTCTGAATAATAGTTTCTTTGGTAAAAAATACTTTCCTTTTATTGAGACCCACTTTGGCAAGTCTCATTGATTATTCTGTGTATTTAATGTAAATGTTAAAGTTTTTATTATATTTATTGGTTTATGAACATCTTAGACTATGAAAACTTTAAATCTCCTGGTCTCATTTGTTTTTCACTGTGAGTTCTCTCTCACAGTGTTTCTTTCCCTGCTAATTGTCCTCCATAAGAACTGATTGTGTGGTTTTATTTTCATGTTCTCCTACCTCCTTTCTTAGCACTTTAGCCCAACCTCTGGACAAATAACTTCTCCCCTGTTAGTGTGAACTACACACTTCCTAGGTTTTTTTCTTTTTGTGGTGAGAATGAGTCATTTCTTTTAACTCACATATCATTAATTCAAAGGATAACAACAGTCTCTCTCTCTCTCTCTCTCTCTCTCTCTCTCTCTCTCTCTCTCTCACACACACACACACACACACACGTATGTACACATAGCTGGCACCTGTGAAATACAAAGAACAGTGGGAAACTGTGGGAATAGAAATTTAAATAAAACAGAACCCTGAGTTGAAGGAATGTTTTTTCTATTGAGTTTTATGGGTTCTTTGTGTATTTTGCATATTAACCCCTTATCAGATATATGAATTGCAAATATTTTCTCCCATTTCTTGGGTTGCTTTTTCATTTTGTTGTTGGTATCCTTTGCTTTGCTTTTTAGTTTGATGTTGTCCCACTTGTGTATTTTTGCTTTTATTGCCAAGTCCAAAATTTTATTGTCAAGACTGATGTTAAGGAGTTTACTGCCTGTGTTTTCTTTGAAGAGTTTTATGGTTTCAGGTCTTATGTTTGTCTTTAATCCATTTTGAGTTAATTTTTGTGTGTGGTATAAGATAGTGGTCCAATTTCATTCTTTTACATATGTCTGTGTGCAGTTTTCCTAGCACTATTTACTGAAGAAACTGTCCTCTCCTGATTACATATTCTTTGCTCCTTTGACATAAATTACTTGGCCATATATGTGTGGGTTTCTTTCTGGGTTCTCTGTTCTGTTGAGATTTTTATCATAAATGGATGTGGATTCTTGTCAAATGCTTTATCTGCATTTATTGCTATGATCAACTTATTTTTATTCTTTGTTTTGTTAGGTTGATTTGCAGATGTCGAACCATCCTTAAATCCCTGGACTAAATCCCACTTCATCATCATGTATGATTCTTTTCATGTAGTGTTGAATCTATCATTCTTAATATTTGAAATTATGTTTCAGATAGCCTAATCTTTGTTAACA
Source organism: Lyroderma lyra (assembly GCA_004026885.1). Taxonomy (NCBI): domain Eukaryota; kingdom Metazoa; phylum Chordata; class Mammalia; order Chiroptera; family Megadermatidae; genus Lyroderma; species Lyroderma lyra. The sequence continues at coordinate 1,143 of PVJL010016776.1, read as the reverse complement.
TTGTCATCATGTCAGAGTCATTAGTACTGGAAGTACTAGTACCAGAAGAAGGAAGTGATAAATAAAAAAATAGGAGTGCTCTCAACATCTTTTACATTTCTTCCCAAGAATTTAAAATGCTTTCCCGGGGAGTTCCCTGGTGGTGTAGTGGCTTAAGACTTTGGCGCTGGCGCTGTCAGCGCTGCAGCCTGGGTTCGATTCCCAGCCAGGGAACTACCCACATACTACAAAAAAAAAAAAAATTTAGCAAAAATTAAAAAAAATATATCAACATTCTCCACCAACAAGCAGAGATGAGAAGAGTAAAATGCTTTCCCGTGTTGCAAATTTTCATTTACAAGATTAATATGTACAGCATAGTAACTATAGTTAATAATACTTTATTACATATTTGAAATTTGCTGAGAGTAGATCCTAAGTATTCTCACCACAAAAAATAATAAAAGTTACTATGAAGATATTACTATTAAAGATACCTTAATTAGCTGGTAGTAATCATTTCACAGTATATAGGTGCATCAAATCATCATGTATACTTTGTGTGTGTGTGTGTGTGTGTGTGTGTGTGTGTGTGTGTGTGTGTGTATAGTTTTTATTTGTTAATTATACCTCAAGCTGGAACAAAAGTAATACCTTCAGGTACTCCTCCGGGCCCTTGATGGTGTTCTTACTTCTTTCTGTGCATCAGCAGTATTGAGTTATAGTTGGTGGCTGTGCTCTGTCTTGATGGGCACTTAGTCGCAGCCAAGGAAATGAAACACTATTGATTGAGCTGGGTCTCTTCATAGCCACTTCCTTGGTTTTCAACAGAGATTTCAGCCTTGTGTGTTTAGATGGATGACCATGCTGTCACTCAGGAATTCCACTTGGGAAGGTCACATTTGAGGAAGGAAGATAATGAATTTGAGATACTCACTATTCATGGAGAAATACATAGCAAGCAGTTGAAAATTAAAGACTAACGCTCAAAAAAGAGGTTTTGATTTAGATAGTATCTACATTTAGATGATAGTTGAAGCCAAGGGAATGGATGAGATTGCTCACTGAGAAAATAGGGCCTAGGGTAGAACCTTGGTGAACATCTCCAGTTTTAGAGGTTATTAATGGGGAAATGCAAAAGAATAATCCAAGAAATGGGAAGCA
>PVJL010016775.1:0-20049 GCA_004026885.1 Lyroderma lyra | reverse complement strand
TAATGGACCATATTCTCTCCGTTCTCTACACCTGACCCTAGCTCTCTCCCCAGGAACACAGTGTCAATATGAAACACAGGGTCACTTTTCCACTGTCCTGACACCTACGAACATAAAAGTTCTCACTCTAATTTTGACTCGAGATTCTGAACGTGAGTGTATCACTTTAATTGTAGCTATTGTCACCGTTCCCCTAACCGTAACCCTAGCCTTCTCCCCACTATCATAGTGTCAATTTGACACACAGGGACACTTTTCCACTGTCCTGACACCTATGAATATGACATATAGGGACACTTTTCCATGTCCTGACACCTACGAATATGAAAGTATTCACCCTAACATTGACTCGAGATTCCGAACGTGACAGTATCACTTTAATTGACACTATTCTCACCATTCCCCTAAACCTAACCCTAGCCTACCCCTAGGACCAGAGTGTCAATATGACCTACAGGGACACTTTTCCACTGTCCTGACACCTACGAATATAAAAGTACTCACACTAACTTTGACTCGAGATTCCAATCATGACGGTATCACTTTAATTGACCCTACTCTCACCGTTCCCCTAACCATAACCCTAGCCCTCCCCTAAGGACCAGAGTATCAATATGACCAACAGGGTCACTTTTCAACTGTCCTGATACCTACGAACATCAAATTACTCACTCTAACTTTGACTCCAGATTTCGAATGCGAGGGTATCACTTTAATTCACCCTACACTCACCATTGTGCTAACCCTAACCCTTGCCGTGTCCCCAGACCAAGTGCATCAAAATGACCTATAGGGACACTTTTCCACTGTCCTCACACCTACGAATATCAAAGTACTCACCCTAAATTTGACTGGAGATTCCGAACGTGACGATATCACTTTAATTGACCTTACATTCACCGTTCTCCTTACCCTAAACCTAGCCCTCTCTCTGGTCCTGGAATGTCAATATGATATACAGGGACACTTTTCCATTCTCCTGATTTCTATGTACATCAAAGTACTCACCCTAACTTTGATTCGGGATTCTGAATGGGACAGTATCACTTTAATTGGCCGTGCTCTCACCGTTCTTCTACACCTAACCCTACTCCTCTCCCCAGAAACAGAGTGTCAATATGAAATACAGGGACACTTTCTCACTGTCCTCACACTTACGAACATCAAAGTACTTATCCTATCTTTGACTCGAGACTCCGAACGTGACAAAAAACTTTAATTGACCTTATGCTCACCGTTCGGCTAACGCCAACCAAAGCCGTCTCCCGAGGACTAGTGTATCAATATGACCTACAGGGACACTTTCCCATTGTCCTGAAACCTACGAACATGAAAGTACTCACCCTAACTTTGACTCAAGATTCCGAACGTAAAAGTATCACTTTAATTGACCCTACACTCACCGTTGCGTTAACCCTAACCCTAGCCCTAGCTGTCAATCCAGGCCTAGAGATCAAAATGACCAGCGAGACATTTTTTCACTATCCTAACACCTATGAACATGAAAGTACTCACCCTAAATTTTACTCGAGATTCCGAACGTGACGATATCACTTTAATTGATCCTACATTCACCGTTCTCCTAACCGTAAACCTAGCCCTCTCCCTGGTCCTAGGATGTCAATATGATATACTGCGACACGTTTCCTTTCTCTTGATTTCTATGTCCATCAAAGGATTCACCCTAACTTTGATGTGAGATTCCGAACGCGACGGTATCAATTTCATTGGCCCTACTCTCACCTTTCCGCTAACCCTAACCCTAGACAAATCCCCAGTCCCAGAGTATCAAGATGAAATACAGAGACACTTTCCCACTGTCCTCACACTTACGAACATCAAAGTACTCATCCTATCTTTGACTCGAGACCTCGAATGTGACACAATAACTTTAATTGACCCTATACTCACCGTTGGGCTAACCCTAACCCTACACGTCTCACCAGGCCTAGTGTATCAATATGAGCTACAGGGATACTTTTCCACTGTCCTGACACCGACGAACGTGAAAGTACTCACCCTAAATTTGACTCGAGATTCCAAACGTGACGATATCACTTTAATTGACCCTACATTCACCGTCTCCTAACCCTAATCCTAGCCCTCTCCCTGGTCCTAGAATGTCAATATTATATACAGGGAAACTTTTCCATTCTCCTGATTTTTATGTACATCAAAGTACTCACTCTAACTTTGATTCGAGAATCCGAACGTGACGGTATCACCTTAATTGGACCTATTCTCACCGTTCCGCTAACCGTAACCCTAGACAAATCCCCAGTCCCAGAGTATAAATATGAAATACAGGGACACTTTCCCACTGTCCTCACACTTACGAACATCAAACTACTCATCCTATCTTTGACTTGATACTTAGAACGTGACACAATAACTTTAATTGACCCTATACTCACCGTTCGGATAACGTTATCCTTAGTCGTCTTCCAGGAGTAGTGTATCAATATGACCTACAGGGACACTTTTCCACTGTCCTGACACCTATGAACATCAAATTAATCACCCTAACTTTGACTGGAATTTCCGAAGGTGACGGTATCACTTTAATTGAACCTACACTCACCATTGAGCTAAGCCCAACCCTAGATATCTCACTAGGCCTAGAGTATCAATATGAGCTACAGGGACACTTTTCCAATGTCCTGACACCTACGAACATCAATGTTCTCACCCTAACTTTGACTCGAGATTCCGAACTTGAGGGTATCACTTTAATTGTAGCAATTGTCACCGTTCCCCTAACACTAACCCTAGCCTTCTCCCCAGTACCAGAGTGTCAATTTCACATACAGGGACAATTTTACACTGTCTTACACCTATGAATATCAAAGTACTCACCCTAACCTTGAATCGAGATTCCGAATATGACGGTTTCACTTCAATGGACCCTATACTCACCGTTCGGCTAAACCTAAACCTAGCACTCTCCCCCCGCCTCAGGCATCAAAATGACCTACAGGGATACTCTTTCAATGTCCGGACAAGTACGAACATCAAAGTACTCACCCTAACTTTGACTCGAGATTCCGAACGTGATGGTTTCACTTTAATTGACCCTACTCTCACCGTTCGGCTAACCCTAACCCTAGCCTTCTCCCCAGTCCTTGTGCATCAAAATGACCTACAGGAAGGATCTTTCACTGTTCTGACACCGACGAACATCAAAGTACTCACTCTAACTTTAACTAGAGATTCCAAACGTGACAGTATCACTTTAATTGACCCTACTCTCAACGTTCCCCTAACCCTAACCCTAGCCTAACCCTAGGACCAGAGTGTCAATATGACATACAGGGAAACTTTTCAACTGTCCTGAAACCTACGAATATAAAAGTACTCACACTAACTTTGACTCGAGATTCCGATCGTGACGGTATCACTTTAATGGACCCTACTCTCGCCGTTCCCCTAACCCTAACCCTAGCCCTCCCCTAAGGACCAGAATCAATATGAACAACAGGGATACTATTCCACTGTCCTGACACCTATGAACATCAAAGAACTCACCCTAATTTTGACGCGAGATTCCGAACGTGACGGTATCACTTTTATTGACCGTACACTCATCATGGCGCTAACCCTAACCCTAGCCATCTACCCAGGCCTAGTGCATAAAAATGACCAGAGGGACACTTTTTCAATATCCTGACACCTACTAACATCTAAGTACTCACCCTAACTTTTATTCAAGATTCTGAATGAGACTGTATCACTGTAATTGACCGTACTCTCTCGGTTTCCCTAACCCTAACCCTAACATTCTCCTGAGGCCCAAAGTGTCATTATAACATACAGGAAAACATTCCCATTGTCCTGACACCTATGAACATCAAAGTATTCACCCTACCTTTGATTTGATATTCCGAACATGACAGTATCAATTTTATTGACCCCATACTCACCGTTGCGCTAACCAAAAACATCCCCATACACCCAGGCCTAGTGTATCAATATGACCTACAGGGAAATTGTTCCACTGTCCTGACAACTCCGAATATCAAAGTACTCACCCTAACATTGATTCGATATTCCGAACGCGACGGTTTCACTTTTATTGGCCCTACTCTCACCGTTCCGCTAACCCTAAACCTTGACGAATCCCCATATCCAGAGTATCAATACGAAATACAGGGACACTTTCCCCTGTCCTCACACTTACGGACATCAAAGTACTCATCCTATCTTTGACTCGAGACTCTGAATGTGACACAATAACTTTAATTGACCCTATACTCACCGTTGGGCTAACCCTAACCCTACACGTCTCACCAGGCCTAGTGTATCAATATAAGCTACAGGGATACTTTTCCACTGTCCTGACACCGACGAACGTGAAAGTACTCACCCTAAATTTGACTCGAGATTCCAAACGTGACGATATCACTTTAATTGACCCTACATTCACCGTCTCCTAACCCTAATCCTAGCCCTCGCCCTGGTCCTAGAATGTCAATATGATATACAGGGAAACTTTTCCACTCTCCTGATTTTTATGTACATCAAAGTACTCACTCTAACTTTGATTCGAGAATCCAAACGCGATGGTATCACTTTAATTGGACCTATTCTCACCGTTCCACTTACCCTAACCCTAGACGAATCCCCAGTCCCAGAGTATCAATATGAAATACAGGGACATTTTCCCACTGTCCTCACACTTACGAACATCAAACTACTCATCCTATCTTTGTCTCGAGACTCAGAAAGTGACACAATAACTTTAATTGACCCTATACTCACCGTTCAGCTAACACCAACTGTACCCATCTTCCAGGACTAGTGTATCAATATGAGATACTGGGACACATTTCCACTGTCCTGACACCTACGAACATCGAAGTTCTCACCCTAACTTTGACTCGAGATTCTGAACGTGAGGGTATCACTTTAATTGTAGCAATTGTCACCGTTCTCCTAACCCTAACCCTAGCTTTCTCCCCACTACCAGAGTGTCAATATGACATACAGGGACAATTTTCCACTATCCTGACACCTACGAATATCAAAGTACTCATCCTAACCTTGAATCGAGATTTCGAAAGTGATGGTTTCACTTCAATTAAGCCTATTCTCACCGTTCGGTTAACCCTAACCCTAGCATTCTCCCTGGGTCTAAGGCATCAAAATGACCTACAGGGATACTCTTTCACTGTCCGGACAAGTACGAACATCAAAGTACTCACACTAACTTTGATTGGAGATTCGAACGGAATGGTTTCACTTTAATTGACCCTACTCTCACCGTTTGGCTAACCCTAACCCTAGCCCTCTCCCCAGTCGTAATGCATCAAAATGACCTACAGGGATACTCTTTCACTGTTCTGACACCGACGAATATCAAAGTACTCACCGTAACCTTGAATCAAGATTCCGAACATGATGGTATCACATTAATTGACACTACTCTCAACGTTCTCCTGACCCTAACCCTAGCCTACCCCTAAGACCATAGTGTCAATATGCCATACAGGGAAACTTTTCCACTGTCCTGACACCTATGAATATAAAAGTACTCACATAAACTTTGACTCAAGATTCCGATCGTGACAGTATCACTTTAATTGACCCTACTCACGCCATTCCCCTAACCCTAACCCTCCCCTAAGGACGAGAGTGTGAATGTGAACAACAGGGACACTTTTCCACTGTCCTGACACCTACGAACATCAAAGTACTCGCCCTTAATTTGACTCGAGATTCCGAACTTGATGATTTCACTTTAATTGACCCTACAATCACTGTTTTCCTAACTCTAAAACTAGACTTCTCCCTGGTCCGAGAATGCCAATATGATATACAGGGACACTTTTCCATTTTCCTGATTTCTATGTACATCAAAGTACTCACCCTAACTTTGATCCGAGATTCCAAACGAGACGGTATCACTTTAATTGGCCCTACTCTCACTGTTCCACTAACCCTAACCCTAAACAAATCCCCAGTCCCAGGGTATCAATATGAAATACAGGGACTCTTTCCCACCGTCCTCACACTTACTAACATCAAAGTACTCATCCTATCTTTGACTCGAGACTCCGAACTTGACACAATAACTTTATTTGACACTATACTCACCATTCGGCTAACCCTAACCCTAGCCGTCTCCACAGGGTTGGTGTATAAATATGACCTACAGGGAAATTTTTCCACTGTCCTGACACTTACTAACATGAAAGTACTCACCCTAACTTTGACTCGAGATTCCAAACGTGACGGTATTACTTTAATTGACCCTATACTCACCATTGCGCTAACCCTAATCCTAGCCATCACCCATGGGTAGTTTGTCAACATGACCTACAGGGACACTTTTCCACTGTCCTGACACCGAAGAAAATAAAAATACTCACCCTCACTTTGACTTGAGATTCCGAAGTTGACGGGATCAATTTAATTGGCCCCACTCTCGCCATTCCCCTAACCCTAACCCTAGAACTCTGCCAAGCACCAGAGTTAAAATTTGAAATACAGGGAAACGTTTCCACTGTCCTGACACCGACGAATATCAAAGTACTCATCCTCATCTTGAATCGAGATTTCGAATGTGACGGTTTCACTTCAATTTACCTACTCTCACGGTTCGGTTAACACTAACCTTAGCAGTCTCCCCCGGCCTAAGGCATCAAAATGACATACAGGGATACTCTTTCACTGTCCGGACAAGTACGAACATCAAAGTACTCACCCTAACGTTGACTCGAGATTCTAAATGTGATGGTTTCACTTTAATTGACCCTACTCTCACCGTTCGGCTAACATTAACCCTAGGCTAACCCTAAAACCATAGTGTCAATATGACATACAGGGAAACTTTTACACTGTCCTGACACCTACGAATATAAAAGTACTCACACTAACTTTGACTCGAGATTTTGATCGTGACGGTATCACTTTAATTGACTCTATTCTCACAGTTCCGCTAACCCTAAACCTAGCCATTGCCCCAGGCCTAGTATATAAAATGACCTAAGGGGAAACTTTTTCAGTGTTCTGACAGCTATCAATATCAAAGTACTCACCCTAACTTTGACTCGAGATTCCGAACGTGACGGTATCACTTTTACTGACCCTACCCTTACCGTTCCCCTAACCCTAACCCTAGCCGTCTCCACATATCCAAAGTATCAAAACGACCTAAAGGGATACTTTTCACTTTCCTGACACCTACGAACATCAAAGTACTCATCCTAACTTTGACTCGAAATTCTGAATGTGATGGTATCCTTTTAATTGGTCCTTCTCTCCCCATTCTACCAACACTAACCCTAGAATACTCCCAAGCCCCAGAGTGTCAATAATACCTTCAGGGCCACATTTCCACTGTCCTGTCACCTACGAACATCAAAGTATTCACCCTCACTTTGACTCGAGATTCCAAACCTGATGGTATCACTTTAATTGACCAAAAACTCACCGTTCCCCTAACCCTAACCCTTGCTGTGTCCCCAGTCCGAGAGTATCAATATCACATACAGAGACACATTTCCTCTGACCGAGAACGAACAAACATCAAAGAACTCACCCTAACTTTGAATCGAGATTCCGAAACTAATGGTTTTACTTTAATTGACCCTACTCTCACCGTTTCGCTAACCCTAAATATAGCCATCTACCCAGGCCAAGTGTGTCAATATGACCTACAGGGTGACTTTTCCATTGTCCTGACATATACGATTATCAAAGTAATCACCCTCACTTAGATTAGTGATTCCGAACGTGACGGTATCACTTTAATTGACCCTATTCTCACCGTTCCGATAAACCTAACACTAGCCGTCGCACCAGGCCTAGTGTATCAAAATGACCTAAAGGGAAACTTTTTCCCTGTCCAGAGAAATAGGAACCTCAAAGTACACTCCCTAGATTTGACTCGAGGTTCCGAACGTGCCAGTATCACTTTAATAGAACCTACTCTTACCTTTCGCCTAACCCTAACCATAGCTGTCTCCCCAAGCCCAGTGTATAAAAATGACCTACAGGGATACTTTTTCACAGTCCTGAAACCTACAGACATCAAAGTACTCACTCTATCTTTGATTCGAGATTCTGAATGTGACGGTATCACTTTAATTGATCCTACTCTCACCTTTCCCATAACCCTAATCCTGGCCTTCTCCCGAGTATGGAGGGTCCATATGACAAACAGATACACCCTTCCAAATTCCTGACACTTACAAACATCAAAGTACTCACCCTATCTTTGAATCAATTTTCCGAACGTGAGGTTATCACTTTAATTTACCCTATTCTCACCGTTCCGCTAACATTAACCCTAGCCTTTGCCCCAGGCCTATTATAGCAAAATGAAATGAAGGGAAACTTTTTCACTGTCCTGACACCTACGAACATGAAAGTATTCACACTAAATTTGACTCGAGATTCCGAACGTGATGGTATCACTTTAATTGACCCTATTTTTACCATTCGGCTAATCCTAACCCTAGGGGAATCCCTAGTCCCTGAGTGTCAATAGGACATACAGGGACACTTTTCCAATGTCCTGACACCTACGAACATCAAAGAACTCTTCCTAACTTTGACTCGAGATTCCGAACCTGACAGTATCACATTAATTGGTCCTAGTCTCACGGTTACGATGATCCTAATAATAGAAGTCACACCAGGCCTAGTGTATGAAAATGACCTAAAGGGAACCTTTTTCCCAGTCCTCACATATACGAACATAAAAGAACTCACCCTAACTTTGACACGAGATTCCGAACGTGATTGTATCACTTTATTTGAGCCTACTCTTACCCTTCTCCTAAACTTAACCCTAGCCCTCTCCCCAGGCCCAGTGTATTAAAAGGACCTATAGGGATACATGTTCACTGTCCTGACACCTACGAACGTCAAAGTAATCACTCTATCTATGATTCGAGATTCTAAATGTGACGGTATCACTTTAATTGACCCTTCTCTCACCTTACCCTAAAACCTAACCCTAGCCTTCTCCCCGATATACAGGGTCCATATGACATACAGGGACACTTTTCCAATGTCCTGACACCTACGAACATCAATGTCCTCACCCGAACTTTGAGTCGAAATTCTGAACGTGACGGTGTCACTTTAATTGACCTTACCCTTACCGTTCCCCTAACCTGAACTCTCGCCGTCGCCTCAGGCCTAGTATATCAAAAAGACCTAAAAGGATACTTTTTCACTGTCCTGACACCTAGGAACATCAAAGCACTCACCCTAACTTTGACTCGAGATTCCGACCGTGACAGTATCACTTTAATTGACCCTACACTTAACGTTCTGCTAAACGTAAACCTAGAGGAATCCCGAGTTCTTGAGTGTCAAGATGACATACAGGGACACTTTTCCAATGTCCTGACACCTACGAACATCAAAGTAGTCAACCTAACTTTGAATCGATTTTATGAATATGACGGTATCACTTTAATTCACTCTATTCTCTCCGTTCCACTAACCCTAACCCTAGCCATTGCCCCAGGCCTAGTATATCAAAATGACGTAATTGGAAACTTTTTCAGTGTTCTGACACCTATCAACATCAAAGTACTCCCCCTAACTTTGACTCGAGATTCCGAACGTGACGGTGTCACATTAATTGACCCTATTCTCACCGTTCCGATAACCCAAACCCCAGCCAATGCCCCAGGCCTAGTATATCAAAATGACCTAATGGGAAACTTTTTCAGTGTTCTGACACTTATCAACATGAAAGTACTCACCCTAACTTTGACTCGAGATTCCGAACGTGACGCTATCACTTTCTATTGACCCTACCATTACCGTTCCCCTAACCCTAACCCTAGCCATCTCCCTATCTCCAAAATATCAAAACGACATAAAGGGATACTTTTCACTGTCCTGACACCTATGAACATCAAAGTACTCATCCTAACTTTGACTCGAAATTCTGAATGTGATGGTATCCTTTTAATTGATCCTTCTCTCCCCGTTCTCCCAACACTAACCCTAGAATACTCCCAAGCCCCAGAGTGTCAATAATACCTTCAGGGACACTTTTCCACTGTCCTTTCTCCTACGAATATCAAAGTATTCACCCTCACTTTGACTTGAGATTCCGAACCTGATGGTATCACTTTAATTGACCCAACTCTCACCGTTCCCGTAACCCTAACCCTAGCAGTGTCCACAGTACGAGATTATCAATATGACATACAGAGACACATTTCCTCTGACCTAGAATAAACAAACATCAAAGAACTCATCCTATATTTGAATTGAGAATCCGAAACTAACGGTATCACTTTAATTGAACCTACTCTCACCGTTCCGCTATCCCTAAATGTAGCCATCTACCCAGGCCTAGTGTGTCAATATGAACTACAGGGTCACTTTTACATTGTCCTGACATATACGACCATCAAAGTACTCACCCTCACTTAGACTAGAGATTCCGAAAGTGACGGTATCACTTTAATTGACCCTATTCTCACCGTTCCGATAACCCTAACACTAGCCGTCGCACCAGGCCTAGTGTATCAAAATGACCTAAAGGGAAACTTTTTCCCTGTCCAGAGAAATACAAACCTCAAAGTACTCACACTAAATTTGACTCCAGGTTTCGAACGTGCCAGTATCACTTTAAAAGAACCTACTCTTACCTTTGGCCTAACCCTAACCATAGCTGTCTCCCCAAGCCCAGTGTATAAAAATGACCTACAGGGATACTTTTTCACAGACCCTACACCTACGGACATCAGAGTACTCACTCTATCTTTGATTCGAGATTCTGAATGTGACGGTATCACTTTAATTGATCCTACTCTCACCTTTCCCATAACCCTAATCCTGGCCTTCTCCCGAGAATGCAGGGTCATTATGACATACAGGGACAGTCTTCCAATGCCCTGACACTTACAAACATCAAAGTACTCACCCTATCTTTGAATCAATTTTCCGAACGTGAGGTTACCACTTTAATTTACCCTATTCTCACCGTTCCGCTAACTTTAACCCTAGACTTTTCCCCAGGCCTAGTATAGCAAAATGAAATAAACGGAAACTTTTTCACTGTCCTGACACCTACGAACATGAAAGTATTCACACTAACTTTGACTCGAGATTCCGAACCTGATGGTATCATTTTAATTGACCCTACTCTTACCGTTCGGCTAATCCTAACCCTAGAGGAATCCCCAGTCCCTGAGTGTCAATATGACATACAGGGACACTTTTCCAATGTCCTGATACCTATGAACATCAAAGTACTCTTCCTAACTTTGACTCGAGATTCCGAACCTGACAGTATCACATTAATTGGCCCTAGTCTCACCGTTCCGATGACCCTAACACTAGACGTCGCACCAGGCCCAGTGTATGAAAATGACCTAAAGGGAAACTTTTTCCCTGTCCTGACAAATATGAACATCAAAGAACTCACCCTAACTTTGACACGAGATGCCGAACGTGATTGTATCACTTTATTTGAGCGTACTCTTACCCTTCTCCTAAACCTAACCCTAGCACTCTCCCCAGGCCCAGTGTATTAAAATGACCTATAGGGATACCTGTTCACTGTCCTGACAAGTACGAACATCAAAGTAATCCCTCTATCTATGATTCGAGATTCTAAATGTGACAGTGTCACCTTAATTGTTCCTTATCTCACCTTTCCCCTAACAATAACCCTAGCCTTCTCCCCGGTATAGAGGGTCCATATGACATACAGGGACACTTTTCCAGTGTCCTGACACCTACGAACATCAATGTACTCACCCGAATTTTGAGTCGAAATTCTGAACGTGACGGTGTCACTTTAATTGACCTTACTCTTACCGTTCCCCTATCCTGAACTCTCGCCATCGCCTCAGGCCTAGTATATCAAAAAGACCTAAAAGGATACTTTTTCACTGTCCTGACACCTAGGAACATCAAAGCACTCGCCCTAAATTTGACTCGGGATTCCGACCGTGACAGTATCACTTTAATTGACCCTACACTTAACGTTCTGCTAAACGTAAACCTAGGGGAATCCCGAGTTCCTGAGTGTCAATATGACATACAGGGACACTTTTCCAATGTCTTGACACCTATGAACATCAAAGTAGTCACCCTAACTTTGAATCGATTTTCTGAATGTGACGATAACACTTTAATTCACTCTATTCTCTCCGTTCCGCTAACCCTAAACCTAGCCATTGCCCCAGGCCTAGTATATCAAAATGACCTAATGGGAAATTTTTCAGTGTTCTGACACCTATCAACATCAAAGTACTTACCCTAGCTTTGACTCGAGATTCCGAACGTGACGGTATCACTTTCATTGACCTAACCTTACCGTTCCCCTAACCCTAACCCTAGTCGTCTCACCATCTCCAAAGTATCAAAACGACCTAAAGGGATACTTTTCACTGTCGTGACACCTACGAACATCAAAGTACTCATCCTAACTTTGACTCGAAATTCTGAATGTGACGGTATCCTTTTAATTGATCCTTCTCTCCCCATCCTCCCAACACTAACCCTAGAATACTCCCAAGCCCCAGAGTGTCAATAATACCTTCAGGGACACTTTTCCACTGTCCTGTCACCTACGAACATCAAAGTATTCACCCTCACTTTGACTCGAGATTCCAAACCTGATGGTTTCACTTTAATTGAACCAACTCTCACCGTTCCCCTAACCCTAACCCTAGCCGTGTCCCCAGTCCCAGAATATCAATATGACATACAGAGACACATTGCCTGTGACCAAGAACGAACAAACATCAAAGAACTCACCCTAAATTTGAATCGAGATTCTGAAACTAACGGTATCACTTTAATTGACACTACTCTCACCGTTCTGTTAACCCTAAATATAGCCATCAACCAAGGCCTAGTGTGTCAATATGACCTACAGGGTCACTTTTCCATTGTCCTGACATATACGACAATCAAATTACTCACCCTCACTTTGACTAGAGATTCCGATGGTGACGGTATCACGTTAATTGACCATATTCTCACCGTTCCTATAAACCTAACACTAGCTGTCACACCAGGCCTAGTGTATCAAAATGACCAAAAGGAAAACTTTTTCCCTGTCCAGAGAAATACGAACCTCAAAGTACTCACCCTAACTTTGAATCGAGGTTCCGAACGTGACAGTATCACTTTAATAGAACCTACTCTTACCTTTCGCCTAACCCTAACCATAGCTCTCTCCCCAAGCCCAGTGTATAAAAATTACCTACAGGGATACTTTTTCACAGTCCTGACACCAACGGACATCAAAGTACTCACTCCATCTTTGATTAGAGATTCTGAATGTGATGGTATCACTTTAATTGATCCTTCTCTCACCTTTCCCCTAACACTAAGCCTGGCCTTCTCCCTAGTATGAAGGGTCCATATGACAAACAAGTACACTCTTCCAATGTCCTGACACTTACAAACATCAAAGTACTCACCCTATCTTTGAATCAATTTTCCGAACGTGAGGTTATCACTTTAATTTACCTTATTCTCACCGTTCTGCTAACCTTAACCCTAGGTTTGCCCCTGGCCTATTATAACAATATAAAATTAAGGGAAACTTCTTCAGTGTCCTGACACCTATGAACATGAAAGTATTCACACTAACTTTGACTCATGATTCCGAACGTGATGGTATCACTTTAATTGACCCTACACTTACCGTTCTGCTGATCCTAACTATAGAGGAATCCCCAGTCCCTGAGTTTCAATATGACATACAGGGACACATTTCCAATGTCCTGACACCTACGAACATCAAAGTAATCTTCCTAACTTTGACTCAACATTCCGAACCTGACAGTATCACATTAATTGGCTCTAGTCTCACCGTTCTGATGACCCTAACACTAGAACTCGCATGAGGCCTAGTGTATGAAAATCACCTAAAGGGAAACTGTTTCCCTGTCCTGACCAATACGAACATCAAAGAACTCACCCTAACTTTGACATGAGATTCCGTTCGTGATTATATCACTTTATTTGACTCAACTCTTAGCCTTCTCCTAAACCTAACCCTAGCCGTCTCCCAAGGCCCAGTGTATCAAAATGACTCGAAGGGATAATTTTTCACTGTGCTGACACTTAGGAAAATCAAAGTACTCACCCTAACTTTGACTCGAGACTGTGAATGTGACGGTATCACTTTTATTTACCCTTCTCTCATCGTTCTCCTAAAATTAACCATAGAATACTCTCAAGCCCAGAGTGTCAATAATATGTTCAGGCACACTTTTCCACTGTCCTGACACCTACTAACATCAAATTATTCACCCTATATTCACTCGATATTCCGAATGAGACGGTATCACTTTAACTGACCCAAGTCTCACAGTTCCCCTTGCCCTAACCCTAGCCAACTCGCCAGTCCTAGAGTATCAATATGACAAACAGGGACAGTTTTCCTGTGTCCTAGCACCTAAAAACATCAATATACTCACCCTATATTTGAATCGCGATTCCTAACGTAACGGTAACACTTTAATTGACCCTACTCTCACCTTTCCGATAACCAAAAACCTAGCCGTCTACCCAGACATAGTGAGTCAATATTACCTACAGGGTCAATTTTCCATTGTCCTGAAAAGTACAACAATCAAGGTACTCACCCTCACTTTGACTCGAGATTCCGAACGTGATGATATCACAATAATTGACCCTAATCTCACCATTCCGATAACCCTAAACCTAGACTTTGCACCAGGCCTAGTGTATGAAAATGACCTAAAGGGAAAATTCTTCCTCGTCCTGACAAATACGAACATCTAAGAACTGACCGTAACTTTGACTCGGAATACTGGACGTGAAGGTATCACTTCAATTGACCCTATTCTTACCGTTCCCCTAACCCTAACCCTAAACATCTCCCCATTCCCAGTGTATCAAAATGACTCGAAGTCGTACTTTTTCACTGTACTGACACCTATGAACATCAAAGTACTCACCCTAACGTTGACTCGAAATTCTGAACATGAAAATATCACTTTAATTGACACTATTCTTGCCTTTTCCCTAACCCTAATTGTCTCCCCATCCCCAGTGTATCAAAATGACACGAAGGGATACTTTTTCACTGTCCTGACACCTACGAACATCAAAGTACTCACTAACTTAGACTCGAGATACTGAATGGGATGGGAACACTTTAATTTACCCTTCACTCCCTGTTCTCCTAACACTAACCCTAGAATACTCCCAAAACCAGAGTGTCAATAATACCTTCAGGGACACCTTTCCACTGTCCTGACACCTACAAACATCAAAGTATTCACCCTCAATTTGACTCGAGATTCCGAACCTGACGGTATCACTTTAATTGACCCACTCTCACCGATCCGCTAACCCTAACCCTAGCACTCTCCCAAGGCCTAGTGTGGCAATATGACCTACAGCGTCATTTTTCTATTATCCAGACAATTATGACAAACAAAGTACTCACCCTTACCTTGACTCGAGATTCTGAACGTAACGGTATCACATTAACTGACCCTACTCACACCGTTCCGATAACCCTAACCATAGCCTTCGCACCAGGCCTAGTGTATGAAAGTGACCTAAAGGGGAACTTCTTCACTGTCGTGACAAATACGAACATAAAAGAACTCACCGAAACTTTGGCTCGGAATACTGGACATGAAAGTATCACTTCAATTGACCCTATTCTTACCGTTCCCCTAATACTAACCCTAACCGTCTCCCCATCCCCAGTGTATCAAAATGACTCGAAGTGATACTTTTTCACTGTCCTGACACCTACGAACATCAAAGTACTCACCCTAAAGTTGACTCGAAGTTCTGAATGTGAAAGTATCACTTTAATTGACACTATTCTTACCGTTTCCCTAACCCTAACCGTCTCCCCATCCACAGTGTATCAAAATGACTCGAAGGGATACTTTTTCACTGTCCTGACAACTACGAACATCAAAGTACTCACCCTAACTTTGATTCGAGACACTGAAAGTGACGGTATCACTTTTATTTACCTTTCTCTCCCCGTTCTCCTAAAGTTAAACCTAGAATAGTGTCAAGCACTTAGTGTCAGTAATACCTTCAGGGCACTTTTCCACTGTCCTGACACAAACAAACATCAATGTATTCACCCTAAATTTGACTCGAGATTCCAAACCTGACGGTATCAGGTTAATTGACCCTACTGTCACCGATCCGCTAACCCTAAACCTAGCCATCTCCCCAGGACAAGTGTGTCCATGTGACCTACAGGGTCAATTTTCCATTGTCCTGACAAGGATGACCATCAAAGTACTCACCCACACTTTGTCTCGAGATTCCCAACATGACGGTATTACTTTAATTGACCCAATTTTCACCGTTTCCCTAAACCTAACACTAGCCATCACCCCAGTCCCCGAGTATCAATATCACTTGGAGGGACTCTTTTAAACTGACCCGACACATTCGAAACCAAAGTACACACTCTAACTTTGACTCGAGATTCAGAACGTGACATTATCACTTTTATTGTCCCAACTCTCACAGTTCCCCCTCACCCTAACCCTAACCGACTCCCCAGTTTCAGAGTATAAATATGACATACAGGGACACTTTTCCTCTGACCTAGCACCTACGAACATCAAAGTACTCACCCTAAATTTGAATCGAGATTCGGATCGTAACGGTTTCACTTTAATTTTCACTAGTCTCACCGGTCCGCCAACCCTAACCCTAGCCATCTCCCAAAGCCTATTGTGTCAATATGACATACAGCGTCATTTTTCTACTATCCAGACAAGTAGGACCATCACTTTGACTCGAGATTCTTAACGTGATGGCATCACATTAATTGACCCTATTCTCACCGTTCCGATAACCCTAACCCTAGCCTTCGCAGCAGACATAGCGTATGAAAATGACCTAAAGGGAAACTTCTTCCCTGTCCTGACAAATACGAACATCAAATATCTCACCAAATCTTTGACTCGAAATTCTGAACGTGACAGTATCACTTCGATTGACCCTATTCTTGCCGTTCCCCTAACACTAACCCTAACCGTCTCCCCATCCCCAGTGTATCAAAATGACTCAAAGTGATACTTTTTCACTATCCTGACACCTACGAACATCAAAGTACTGACCCTAACTTTGACTCGAGACTCTGAATATGAGGGTATCACTTTTATTTACCCTTCTCTCACCGTTCTCCTAAAGTTAAACCTAGAATAGTGTCAAGCCATGAGTGTCAATAATACCTTCAGGGACAGTTTACCATTGTCCTGACAACTAACATCAAATAATTCACCCTACATTCACTCGATATTCCGAATGAGACGGTATCACTTTAACTGACCCAAGTCTCACAGTTCCCCTAGCCCTAACCCTAGCCCACTCTCCAGTCCTGGAGTATCAATATGACATACAGGGACACTTTTCCTCTGTCCTAGCACCGAAGAACATCAAAATACTTACCCTGTATTTGAATCGCGATCCGAACATAACGGTATCACATTAATTGACCCTAATTTCACCATTCTGATAATCCTAACCCTAGAATTCGCACCAGGCCTTGTGTATGTAAATGACCTAAAGGGAAACTTTTACCCTATCCTGACACATCCGAACATCACAGAACTCACCCAAACTTTGACTCGAGATTCCGAACCTGATGGTATCACTTTAATTGACCCTATTCTTACCATTCTCTTTAGCCAAACCCTAGCTGTCTCCCCAGGCCCAGTGTATCAAAGTGACCTAACTGGACACTTTTCCTCTGTCCTGAAACCTACGAACATCAAAGTACTCACCCTAACTTTGACTCGAGACTCTGAATGTGATGGTATCACTTTAATTTACCCTTCTCAACCCATTCTCCTAAAAGTAACCCTAGAATACTCCCAAGCCCCGAGTGTCAATAATACCTTCAGGAAAACTTTTCGACTGTCCGGACACCGACGAACATCAAACGATTCACCCTCAATTTGACTCGATATTCCGAACGTGACGGTATCACTTTAATTGACCCAACAATCACCGTTCCCCTAAACCTAAGCCTAGCCATGTCCCCAGTCCGAGAGTATGAATATTACATACAGGGACACATTTCCTCTGACCTCCTACCTAAAATATCAAAGTACTGTCCCTAAATTTGAATCGAGATTCCGAACATAACGGTATCACTTAAATTGACCCTACTCTCACTCTTCCGCTAACCCTGAACCTAGCCATTCCCCCAGGCATAGTGTTTAAATATGAACTACAGGGTCACTTTTGCGTTGTCCTGACAAGAAAGATCATCAAAGTACTCACCCTCACTTTGACTCGAGATTCCGATCGTGACGGTATCACATGAATTGATCCTACTCTCACCGTTCCGATAACCCTAACCCTAGCCTTCGCACCAGGCCTAGTGTATGAAAATGACCTAAAGGGAAAATTCTTCCCTGTCCTGACAAATACGAACATCTAAGAACTCACCGTAACTTTGACTCGAGATTCGTAACGTGATGGTATCTCTTTAATTGACCCTAATCTTACCTTTCGCCTAACCCTAACCCTAGCTGTCTCCCCAGGCCCAGTGTATCAAAGAGACCTAATGGGATACTTTTTCACTGTCCTGATATCTACGAACATCAAAGTACTCACTAACTTAGACTCGAGATACTGAATGTGACGGGATCACTTTAATTTACCTTTCACTCCCTATTCTCCTAACACTAACCCTAGAATACTCCCAACACCAGAGTGTCAATAATACTTTCAGGGACACTTTTCCACTGTCCTGACATCTACAAACATCAACGTATTCACCCTCAATTTGACTCGAGATTCCGAACCTGACGGTATGACTTTAATTGACCCTACTCTCACCGTTCCGCTATCCCTAACCCTAGCCATCTCCCAAGGTCTAGTATGTCAATATGACCTACAGCGTCATTTTTCTACGATCGAGACAATTACGACCAACAAAGTAGTCACCCTTACTTTGACTCGAGATTCCGAACGTAACGGTAGCACATTAATTGACGCTATTCTCACTGTTAAGATAACCCTAACCATAGCCTTCGCACCAGGCCTAGTGTATGAAAGTGACCTAAAGGGGAACTTCTTCACTGTCCTGTCAAATACGAACATCAAAGAACTCACCGATACTTTGACTCGGAATACTGGACGTGAAAGTATCACTTCAATTGACCCTATTCTTACCATTCCCCTAACACTAACCCTAACTGTCTCCCGATCCCCAGTGTAACAAAATGACTCGAAGTGATACCTTTTCACTGTCCTGACACCTACGAACATCAAAGTACTCACCCTAACGTTGACTCGAAATTCTGAACCTGAAAGTATCACTTTAATTGACACTATTCCTACCGTTTCCCTAACCCTAACCGTCTCTCCGTCACCAGTGTATCAAAATGACTCGAAAGGATACTTTTTCATTGTCCTGACACCTATGAACATCAAAGTACTCAGCCTAACTTTGACTCGAGACTCTGAATGTGAAGGTATCACTTTTATTTATCCTTCTCTCCCCGTACTCCTAAAGTTAAACCTAGAATACTCTCAAGCCCTGAGTGTCAATAATAACTTCAGGGACACTTTACCATAGTTCTGACACCCACTAACATCAAATTATTCACCCTAAATACACTCGATATTCCGAATGAGACGGTATCACTTTAATTCACCCAAGTCTCACAGTTCCCCTAGCAGTAACCCTAGCCGACTCCCCAGTTCTAGAGTATTAATATGACATACAGGGACACTTTTCCTCTGTCCTAGCCCCTAAAAACATCAAAGTACTCACCCTGTATTTGAATCACGATTCCGAACGTAACGGTATCACTTTAATTGACCCTACTCTCACCGTTCTGGTAACCCAAAACCTAGCCATCTTCATAGACATAGTGTGTCAATATTACCTACAGGGTCACTTTTCCATTGTCCTGACAATTACGACCATCAAAGTAGTCACCCTCACTTTGACTCGACATTCCGAACGTGACGGTATCACATTAATTGACCCTAATCTCACCGTTCCCATATGCCTAACCCTAGAATTCGCACCAGGCCTTGTGTATGAAAATGACCTAAAGGGAAACTTTTTCCGTGTAC
>PVJL010016774.1:0-20037 GCA_004026885.1 Lyroderma lyra | reverse complement strand
TGCATCCTGGTTGGGAGCATATATGTTGATTAGTGTCAAGTCTTCTTGTTGTTGTATTGTGCCTTTTATCATGATGTAATGACCATCTTTGTCTTTTACTATCTTTTTTAACTTGAAGTTTATTTCATCAGATATCAGGATGGCCACTCCTGCTTTTCTCTGGTTACCATTTGCTTGGAATATTGTATCCCATCCTTTTTCTCGGAGTCTGTGTTTGTCCTTACAGCTGTGGTGTGTTTCTTGGAGACAGCATATGGATGCATGCTGTGTTTTAATCCAGTCTGCTACTCTGTGTCTTTTTATTGGTGAGTTCAGTCCATTGACATTTAGAGTGATGATCGATATGTGAGGATTTCTTGTGGCCATTACTTATTTCTTTCTTTGTTTTTGTGTTTTAACATATGGTCTATTCTTGAGAATGTTCCATGGGCACTAGAAAAGAAGGTTTAGTCTCTGTTTGCTGGATGAAGTGTCCTGTAAATGTCAATTATGTCCAATTGCTATAATGTTTCATTTAGAGCTGTTATTTCCTTATTTAATTTCTGTTTGGATGATCTGTCCATGGCTGTTAGCGGGGTGTTTAAGTCCCCCACTATGATTGTGTATTCATCAGTTTCTCCTTTCAAGTCTGTTAGTAGTTTCTTTGTATATTTTGGTGTATCCTGGTTGGGAGCATATATGTTGTTTAGTGTCACCTCTTCTTGTTGTTGCATTGTGTCTTTTATCTTTATGTAATGACCGTCTTTGTCATTTACTATCTTTTTTAACTTGAAGTATATTTCATCAGATATCAGTATGCTTTTCTCTGGTTACCATTTGCTTGGAGTATTGTATCCCATCCTTTCACTCTGAGTCTGTGTTTGCCCTTAAATCTGAGGTGTGTTTCTGGGAGACAGCATATGGATGCATTCTGTTTTTTAATGCAGTCTACTACTCTGTGTCTTTTTATTGGTGTGTTCAGTCCATTAACAATTAGAGTGATGATCGATATGTGAGGATTTCCTGTGGCCATTACTTATTTCTTTCTTTTTTTTTGTTTGTTTCTTTGTTTGTTTATTTTTGTTTCTTTCTTGTTGCCCCAACTTTGTTCCATTTTTCCTGATGTTATGTTTCAGGCTGAAGAGCCTCCTTCAAGATTTCTTGGAGTGCTGGCCTCGTGCTGGTAAATTCCCTCAGCTTCTCTTTGTCAAAGAAGGTCTTTATTCCACCTTCCTATCTGAAAGATAATTTTTCTGGATAATTTATTCTTGGGTGGAAATTTTTCTCTTTTAAATATTTGAATATTGGATTCCACTCTCTCCTGGCTTGTAGAGTTTCTGCTGAGAAATCTGATGCCAGCCTGATGGGGTTTCCTCTAAAGGTTATAGTTCTTTTTTCCCTGGCTGCCTTGAGAATTGTCTCCTTGTTTTTAGTTTTGGACATCCTTAGTACCATGTGTCTTGGAGAAGATCTGTTGGGGTCTAGGTATCTCCGGGACCTGTTTTCTTCTTGAACTTGGGTCCAGATCTTTCCATAGGTTTGGAAAGTTCTCATGTGCTATTTGTTTGGTATGCTCTCTGTAGATTGCTCTGCCCCCTCTTCTATTCCTATTATCCTGATGTTGTTTTGTCTCATGGAGTCGGATATTTCTTGCAGAGTTCTTTCAATCCTTTTGGTTCTATATTCCCTCTCTTCCTCTTTCTGAGCTGTTTCCATGTTCTGGTCTTCAATATCACTAATTCCTTCCTCCATCTGGTTGGTCCTGTTTCCTGTGGTAGTTATTTCCTTTCTAACTTCTTTTATGGTATTATTTATTTCTCGTAGTTCCGTCTCAATCTTTCTTATGTTTTGAATTTCTTTGTTAAATTGTTCTTTTTGTTCACAGAGTTCCTTTTTTATGTCGTTTATATCCTTTTCATATTATTTATCTCAGCTATGGTGTTCTGCCGATAGGTTTTCATTTCTCTCACAGCCTTTAGAATGGCTGCTTCAAATTCTCCATCACTTCAATGAGACACTGCCCGTTGTAACAAGCTGTCTTCTGGGTAAATTTCATGTTCTTTCTGAGGAGTTTTAGTTTTTAAGGATTTCATACTGTCTGCTGGGTTCTTCTTCTTTGACATTAGGGCTTTATGTTCAGTGCCCAGATTATAGCTTTTGTTGGGTATTGCTGTAGGGCAGACACTGGGTGGCACTGGGGGTCAAGTTTTTGGAGAGAGGAGGCTGTTTGTTTCTTGTTTCTGATCTCCTGCTGCGTTTGGAGGCTATGTGCATATATCCTGGGGAGAGGCCAACAAAGGTCTTCCAAAGGCGGCTCTGCCTTCTGCCCTTTGCTGGGGAAGCTGTTTCAAGTCTTGTTTCTGCTGGCTGGGATGTATGCTATCAAATCTGTCTTTCTTCCCAACCCTGATTCATCACCTGGCTGTCTTCTATCTCACAGTGCTTTCAGAACCCTGGGGTGCAGGAGGAAGTGCAGGCTCAATAAGTCCAAAGCTCTGGGCCTGGCCTGAGACAGCAGGGTCGCCTTTGCAGCGTGCTGGGAACAGGAACTGCAGCCCTGTGTAGGTCTCCAGGGGGCTTAGGGCTGGGATGTCATCTTTGCAGTTCAGAGTCCTCGCTCAGCCCTCTATCACTCAAAATTCCAGAGGCTGGTTCTCTAACTCTGTTCCCAGCTCCCCAGTCTCTCTTCCCTCCCCCAAACTGTGCAGCTCCGAATAGTCAGCAGGGATCGTGTCCTGTGTGATCTGTCTCTGCTCCCTTCCCTCTCCCCGACTCGCCCCCTTCTCGCCAACTTTCAGGTGTTTACTTGCGATTTGTGGATTTCTCAACAGCCGTTTTGTCACTCAGGGTCCTCTTTCTTGGCTCCTGGTTGGCCGTTCAATTGTGTTTTCTTGGAGAGGCTTTAGGGACCTCCTCTCCAGTCGCCATCTTGTCTTTTCTCCAGCAATACTATGTTTAGTTTCTTTTATTAGCAAACTAATAAGACTGTTACTTCCCTTTGGGTCAAGTGTTTTGGTAACAGAAATAGCTTCAGTGAAACAGAATCTTGACTTTAAAGTTAGAACATGGTTTTTCTCAGAGTTAATCAAGAGCTGAGCATTATAAGGGATTTTTAAAGGACCTTTTGTTCAAATTCCCAGCTAATTTATATCTCCCCTTTAAAATTTTTCACCAAGCATCATGTTGTATTTTGGTTTATCTTTTAGTCAATCAAAAGTGGCCCTGTGCTTATTGACACTTGTAATGATTAAAATATATATATATATATATTTTTTTTTTGCCTGTTCTGAATCTTCAGTCTGGCTTTCTTGTTTTTGTCTTCATCTATTTGTCTGTTGACATGAACATCCAGGTTAATTAATTACATCCAGGAAAAAAATCCCTCATTTCAGTTATAAAATGATTAACTATGTAAATTTAAATTAACCCATCCCTAAGTCAAAATTTTGAAATCTTTTTCAGCACCTCTTTGGTAAAGTTTATTTCATCTACTGACTTTTTTTGGGAGAAAAATTATGTCATTAATTTTCAAAAAGGGGCCACATATGAACAGTGGAAACTGTTCAATTGCTCTCTCCATTTCGTATACTTTTCTGATTCACAGAGTGGTACCCTTTGTATTCTATTGGAAGAAATTTCTCACACGTGTAGCATTCTATTTTTGCTTCTTAGGCCCACCTCAGAGTACAAATGTCAGTGTTTTATGGAACGAGCACTGGGCTAGATGCCAAAATATTGAAATGAGTCCTGGGTTGGATTGTGCCCTGGGACCTTGGTTAAGGCATTATTAATCTTGGGAAATCCTCATTTCCCAAGGAAAGTGGGCATTCTGCCAGCTCTGCCCTTGTCATAGGCCTATTGAGAGACTCAAAAATGGATGTAAAAGCACTCAGGAACCTGGGTTCCCAGACTGGTTATGAAGTGGGTAGGTATGGAGATGAGGAGCCAGAGCACAAAAGCACTAACTCCAAACTCTCAACCTCAATAGACAGGTTGATTCTTGTCTACTCAGAATGTGTATCTGTAGATGTCTGAAAAAGGTTGAGATTAAGTTGCCTCAGAGCTGATCATTCCTGTTAGTCAGAAATGTGTTAGTCAGGGAGTTTCATAACAACAATGGGGGTGGGGGGGTGGAAATCAGCTGACAGCCATTTGTTCAAACTTAATGAACACTAATTAAGCACCCTGTTTATATAGCATAAAACTTACCTGAGCCATTTTAGGAGGTAGCATTAACTAGAGTTTTGTTGCCTCTGCCACCACTGTGCATTGTCACCTGATTGATATCTTTTAGACATTTTTCTCAACAGTACTAGTTCTCAATTGGCTGTTATCCTACCAAATTACATTTTTCCTAAGATTTTTTTATCTGGTGCTATCCTAGTTCTAAGACTTTTGAAGAAAATTCTTCATATAAAGAAATCTTCACAGATCCTCTTCCTTCTCCTTGTTCCCTTCAAGATTTTAAATTAATCTCCTCCTTTGAAGTCCTGTTTTTCTGTTGATTTATATAAGAATAGAATTTCGTGAGGAAATTTATGAAACTAAATCCAGCCAAAAATGCATATAGTGCTTAATGCAATAAACAGTTCAGTTGTCGTTTCTATCATCCATCCCAATGGATAAATGTTTTACTTGTCTTTCTTTGGAAAATAATAAATCTTTCAGTTATAAGTAATTCTTAATTTTATGCCAAAGAAACTCAAATTACGTAGTAAGTTTTGCCTTCTATGGGCATCAATGCCAGCAGCCTTTGGGGAAATCCACCACGGTGCTAATTGGTGAAATCAGAGCTGAGACCTCCCAACGGGTCAGAGGATTCCTCACTCCTCAGCAATGCTTATCTGTAGGTTTGGTAGTGTGCTGGTAAATGGTTAAAAACCAGCCTGCTGGAAAGAAAAATGTGTTGTGTGTGTAGTGTGTGTGTGTGTGTGTGTGTGTGTGTCCCTACATACACACAAATAATAAAATATTACAAATAATAAAATATTTTTTCTTTGTAAATTCAAATTGATTCTCACAGAATGCTTTTGTTCCTTTTTGCCAGAAATTTTATTTTTAGGAAACATATGGTTGTAATTTCATGTGTGTAGTTTTGACATCATGTGTTGATTTTCTTTCACATTAGCAAGTAAGACAAACATGAAACAAGGTATAGGTTGGAACTCCAGCGTACTGTTATGTGAGTTCCATTTTCCTAGAGCTCTGGGGAGAAAGATTTCCCACTAAGTCTGAGCCAAAGTCCTCATGTTGCATGTTAAGCCAGTCTTCTTCTTTGACCATGAAACCAGGTAGAAAAACTCTATTATGATCTGTGAGAGTGAAGGGCACTTGAAGAATTGAGATTCATTTTTTTTTTGGTGTAACATTCTAATACTTTATAAAATTTTAACATGTCCATAGTTTAAAAAGAAAAAAAAAACAGTATGTAAGACTTGTCATGAAATACAGCAGTCTACTGTCCCTCACCCTCCATTTCCTCTCACCAGAGAGACTGTCTTCAATTCATTGAGCTGATTTTGGGGAACATTCAGCTCAATATCTCTAAATAACATGGTCATATTGTTATTTCTTGATTTGGGGTTTTAAACACAACCTACTGACTGCCCATTATGGTAGGTAAGGAATGGATTCATTTATGATCCAGTAGCTTCACCATCCTCCCCATCTCCACTCTACTATACATGCCAAGATGTGCCTTTTTTACCTTCCACTTTCCCAAGAGTGTTACCTTTTAATTTTGTTCAAATCAGTAGTCAGTGTTCATATTGTAAGGCAATGCAAATGCTATTGCTGTCTAAGCATTTGCTTAATTTCCTTTCATGAACATTCTTTTATTTTCCCTAGAGGTTTTATTTTGGTTCTGTTTTGTTTTATATTTACATTTAGATGAGATTATATTCTTTTATACTCATTTAATTTTCTCTGAGTTTATCACTGTTTCAACCTCAAACTCTCTGCCAGCTCTCTGTCTCTTTTCTTCACATATCAGATGCCTCTGCTCTGCTGCCAAAATCTCCTCTTTAAGAAATCTCTCCTAGAGTCCTTTTGTTGGGATGGATGGGTTATTCTCTGGCATCCTGGGCCCTCCCTTCTGCTTCATCCTAGGAATTCCCTTTGTCTCTCCTGTGTTAGACCCCTCTCTTCCAGTATCCCACTGATACTGGTGGAGCACATCCACAGGAAGCTTCCCAAGAATGAGTGCAGAGAGATATAAAACAGTTAAAAAAGAAAAAGAAAAAGAAACAGTTAAAATATGTGTATCTGACAGAACCATTGTTTTACTATCACATTTAATTAGTAGTTTCTGAGTATACAATTCTAGGTTGGAAGTAATTTCTCTTCAGATAGTTTAAGGCATCATTCCATGATTTTCTAGCTTCTGGCATTGCTATTGAGAAGTTGAAAGCCATTCAGAATCACAATATTTGGAATGGTGTCTGTTTTATTTTTCTGTCCCTGAAAGTTTATTTGATTGTGTCTTTGTCCTTTGTTTTCTAAAATTTCATGACACTGACTTTTGAGTTTATTTTATCTGTATTGCTATATGGACCTCTTTAATCTGGAAATTCAAGTCTTTCAGTTTAGTGATATTTACTTGGTTTATTTGATGGTTCATTTCTTTTCTACCTGTGTGTGTGTGTGTGTGTGTGTGTGTGTGTGTGTGTGTTATTTCTGGAACTCTTATAATTCGTATGTTGGGTATGCTAGACTCATTATTTATTTATTCTATTTTATTTTGTTCTTTAATTCATTTTTGTTGTTAGACTTATTGGGGGGACATCTGTTAGCAAGGATTATATAGGTTTCAGGCATACGATTCTAAAGTGCATCGTCAACTTGTTGAATAAGTTCATCACCTAATGTGACTTGTCTTTCCATCACCTTATATCTAGCTTCCCCTCCATCCTCTCCCACCCTCTCCCTTTTCTCCCCTCCCTAACCCACTCGTCCCCAAATAAACAATAAACTATTGATTGTGTCCATGGATTATTTGTTTGTTCATTTCTTTTTTCTTTGTTGCTTTCAGTTTTATATTCCGCATATGAGTGAAGTCATAGTTTTCAGTTTTTTTCTGTCTGGCTTATTTCGCTAAGCATGATGATCTCCAGGTCCATCCATTTTGTTGCAAATGGCAATAATTCAGTTTTTCTTATAGCTGAGTATATGTACCACATTGTGTATATGTACCACAGCTTCTTTATCCAGTCATTTGTCGCACGGCACTTTGGTTGTTTCCATGTTTTGGCCACTGTGAACAGCGCTGCGATGAACATTGGGGTACATAAGTCTTTGCGGACAAAGGTTTTCAAGTTTTTGGGTAGATCCCCAGAAGGGGGATTACTGGGCCATATGGTAACTCCATTCCCAAATTTCTGAGGAACCTCCACACTGTCTTCCACAGTGGTTGTACTAATTTGCATTCCCACCAGCAGTGTACCAGAGTCTCTTTTTCTCCACATCCTCTCCAGCACTTGTTTTGCCTTGTGTTGTTGATAATATCCATTCTAACAGGTGTGAGGTGGTATGTCATTTTGGTTTTGATTTGCATTTCCCTGATAGCTAATGAGGTTGAACATTTTGTCATATGTCTGCTGGCCATTTGTATTTCTTCATGAGAGAAGTGTCTGTTTAGTTCATCTGCCCACCTTTTAATTGGGTTCTTTGCTTTTTTGTTAAGTCTTATTAGTTCTTTATATATTTTAGATATTAGACCCTTATGTGATGCGTTATTGGCAAATATTTTCTCCCATTCAGTTGGCTGTCTCTTTGCCTTGTTGGTGGTTTCTTTTGCTATGCAAAAGCTTTTTGGTTTGATAAAATCCCATTCATTTATTTTTGCTTTCACTTCCCTTGCATTTGAGGACAGGTTCATGAAGTCTTCCTTGAGTCCTAGGTCTATAAGTTTAGTACCAATGTCTTCTTCTATACAGTTTATTGTTGCAGGTCTGATATGAAGGTCTTTCATCCATTTCGAGTTAATTTTTGCATATGGAGAGGGTTCACAGCTCAGGTTCATTCTTTTGCATATGTTTTTCAAGTTTTCCAAGCACCATCTACTAAAAAGGCTGTCTTTTCCCCATAGTGAGTTTTTTGCTCTTTTATCCAAAATTATTTGTCCATAAATTTGTGGGTTTGTATCTGGGGTTTTCAGTTTTATTCCATTGGTCTATATTTCTGTTCTTCTGCCATTACCAAGGTGTTTTGACTATTGAGACTTAGTAATATAAATTGAAGTTAGGGAATGTAATGCCACCAGCCTTATTATTTTTATGTAGTATTTCTTTGGCAATTCGAAGTCTTTTATGGTTCCATGTAAATTTACTAATTCTTTTAACTATTTCACAAAAGTATGATTGTGGGATTTTAATGGGTATTGCATTAAATCTGTAGATTGCTTTGGGCAGAATGGCCATTTTAACAATATTAAGTCTTCCTATCCATGAACAGGGGATATTTTTCCACCTCTTAAAGTCTGTTCCAATTTCTTTCATAAGTGTCTTATAGTTTTCCATGTATAAGTCTGTCACATTCTTTATTAAATTAATTCCCAGGTATTTCATTCTTTTTGTTGTGATAGCAAAGGGAATTGACACGCTCATTTCTTTTTCTGTGGATTCATTTTTTGTATATAGTAATGCTCTTGATTTTTTTACATTGATTTTGTATCGTGTGAATTTACTATATTTGTTTATTATTTCTAACAGTTACCTGATGGAATCTTTGGAATTTTTTATATAAAAAATTATGTCATCTGCAAATAGTGACAATTTGACCTCTTCTTTCCCAATTTGAATGCATTTGATTCCTTTCTCTTGCCTGATTGCTGTGGCTAGAACTTCCAGTACTATATTAAATAGCAGTGGTGACAGGGGGTTTTCCGGTCTTGTTCCTGATTTTAGGGGAATAGGCTTCATCTTTTCCCCATTCAGTGTGATGTTAGCCGAAGGTGTGTCATATATGACCTTTATTATGTTGAGATACTTTCCTTCTATACCTATTTTATTTGGTGTTTTGAGCATAAATGGATGTTTTATCTTGTTGAAAGCTTTTTCTGCATCAACTGAAATGACCATATGATCTTTATCTTTGATTTTGTTTATGTGGTGTGTCACATTGATTGATTTTGGTATGTTGAACCATCTTTGTGCTCCCGGGATGAATCCCATTTGATCTTGATGTATGACCTTTTTGATGCATTTTTGTATCCTGTTTGCTAATCTTTTGTTTGGAATTTTTGCATCTGTGTTCATCAGAGATATTAGTCTATAGTTTTCTTTTATTGTGCTGTGTTTGCCAGGCTTTGGTATTAGGGTAATGTTGGCCACATAGATTGAGTTAGGAAGTATTGCTTACTCTTCAATTTTTTGAAGAGTCTGAAGAGGATAGGTGTTAATTCTTCTTTGAATGTTTGGTATAACTCATTGGTGAAACCATCTGGTCCAGTGCTTTTGCCTTTAGGGACATTATGGATAGTCATTTTAATCTCTTTGCTATCGATAGGTCTATTTAGATTATCCAATTCTTCTTGGTTCAGTCTGCGTAGACAATTAATTTCTAGAAAATTTTCCATTTTTTCTAGGGTGTTAAATTTCGTGACATTTAGTCCTCATAATGTTTTCTTATTATCCTTTGTATTTCTGTGGTGTCAGTGGTAATTTCTCCCCTTTCATTTCTAATTTTATTTTATTTTATTTTTTTTCCTTCCTATGTTAGACTAAACTTTATATCTTTTTTTTAAATTCATTTTTATTTTTAGACTTATTGGGGTGACATCTGTTAGCAAGGATTACTAATTTTAGATATTTGTGTCCTTACCTTTCATCCTTTGATTATTCTTACCAGGGGTTTGTCAATTTTGTTGACTTTCTCAGAGAACCAGCTCTTCGTAATATTAATTTTTTCTATTGTCCTTCTGTTCTCTAATTGGTTTAGCTCTGTTTTAATTTTTATTATTTCTTTCCTTCTGCTAACTTTGGGTTTTGTCTGCTCCTCTTTTTCTAGTTCTTTAAGATGGGATGTTAAGATGTGTGATTGAGATTTTTTTCTTCTTTTTTAAGTTAGGCCTGTAATGATATAAATTTCCCTCTTATTACCGCTGTCGCTGTGTCCCAATAATTCTGATACGTTGTATTTTCATTGTCATTAGTTTCTATATATATTTTTAATCCCATGTTTATTTGTTCTTTTATCCAGTCCTTTTTAAATAAGGTGTTGGTTAATCTCCATGTATATGTGTTTTTTTCTGCTTTCCTTTTACATTTGATCTCCAATTTCAAAGCTTTGTGGTCTGAGAATACACTTGGTATGATTTCGATCTTCTTGAATTTGCTGAGGCTAATTTTGTGTCCCAGCATGTGGGCTATCCTTGAGAATGTTTCATGTGTACTAGAAAAGAAGGAATAGTCTCTTTTGCTGGATGAAGTGTCCTGTAAATGTCAATTATGTCCAATTGCTGTAATGTGTCCTTTAGAGCTGTTATTTCCTTATTTATTTTCTGTTTGGATAATCTGTCCATTGTTGTTATTGGGGTGTTTAAGTCTCCCACAATGATTGTGTATTCATCAGTTTTTCCTTTCAAATCTGTTAGTAGTTTCTTTGTATATTTTGGTGCATCCTGGTTGGGAGCATATATTAATTAGTGTCAAGTCTTCTTGTTGTCGTATTGTGCCTTTTATCATTATGTAATGTCCTACCTTGTCTTTTAGTTTCTTTTTTTAACCTGAAGTTTATTTCATTAGATATCAGTATGGCAACAACTGCTTTTCTCTGGTTACCATTTGCTTGGTGTATTGTTTCCCATCCTTTTACTCTGAGTCTATGTTTGTCCTCATGACTTAGGTGTGTTTCGTGGAGACAGCATATGGATGCATTCTGTTTTTTAATCCAGTCTGCTACTCTGTGTTTTTTTATTGGTGAGTTCAGTCCATTAACATTTAGAGTGATGATCGATATGTGAGGATTTCCTGTGACCATTACTTATTTCTTTGTTTTTTTGTTTTATTTTTGTTTCTTTCTTGTTGCCCCAACTTTGTTCCATTTTTTCTGATGTTTTGTTTTAGATCAAAGAGGCTCTTTCATTATTTCTTGGAGTGCTGGCCTTGTGCTGGCAAATTCCTTAGCTTCTCTGTGTCTGAGAACGTCTTTATTCCACCTTCATATCTGAAAGATAATTTTGTGGATAATTTATTTTTGGCTATAAGTTTCTCTCTTTTCAATTTTTGAATATTGGATTCCACTCCCTCCTGCCTTGTGGAGTTTCTGCTGAGAAATATGATGCCAACCTGATGGGTTTTCCTCTAAAAGTGATGGTTCTTTTTTCCTGGCTGGCTTGATAATTGTCTCTTTGTCTTTAGTTTTGGACATCTTTAGTTCCATGTGTCTTGGGGAAGATTTGTTAGGGTCCAGGTATCTAGGGGAGCTGTGTTCTTCTTAAACTTGGAGTTCCAGATCTTTCCATAGTTTTGGAAAGTTCTCATTTATGATTTGTTTGAGTATGCTCTCTGTAGATTGCTCTGCCCCCTCTTCTATTCCTATTATCCTGATGTTGTTTTGTCTCATGGAGTCGGATATTTCTTGCAGAGTTCTTTCAATCCTTTTGGTTCTATATTCCCTCTCTTTCTTTCTGAGCTCTTTCTATGTTCTGATCTTCGATATCACTAATTCTTTCCTCCATCTTGTTGGCCCTATTTCCTATGGCAGTTATTTCATTTCTCACTTCTTTTATTGTATAATTTATATCTAGCATTTCCATCTCAATCTACCTTATGTTTTGAATTTCTTTGTTAAATTGTTCCTTTTGTTCATGGAGTTCCTTTTTTATGTCATTTATCTCCTTTTTTATGTTGTTTATCTCAGACATGGTGCTCTGCCGGCACGTTTTCATTTCTCTCTGAGCCTTTAGAATGGCTACTTTAAATTCTCTGTCACTTAATTCAGAGATTTCTAGGTCTAAGTTTCTCTCTTGATAAATTTACTGTTCTTTCTGAGGAGTTTTAGTTTTTAAGGAATTCATTCCGTCTGCTGGGTTCTTCGTCTTTGGCATGAGGGCGTTATGTTCAGTAGTGCCTAAGAGCTCTGGTTGGTACTTTTGTGGTGTCTTGCTGTAGGGCAGACATGAGGTCGCACTGGGGGCGGGGGCAAGTTTTGGAAGCGAGAAGGGTTGTTTATTTTTTATTTCTGGTCTCCTGCTACGTTTGGAGGTGGTGCGCATCTATCATGGTCCCTTCGCTTCCTGTAGTTAGTTAGTTGGTTGGGGAGGCTGTAGAAAAGGGGAGAGGCCAACAAAAGACACACTTGGGCAGCTCCACCTTCTGCCCTACACTGGGGAAGCTCGGTGATGTGGGCCAAGGCTGCTCCTGCTGGCTGGGGCGAATGCTATCAAATCCGCCTTTCTTCTCGGGACTGCTCATGTGTCCAAGTGTTGGGGTAGAGTCTGCGGGCTTGCAGTGCTTTTAGGACCCAGGGGAGAGCGAGCAAGTGCGTGCACAAGTCCACAGCTGTTGGTCTGACCCTAGGGTAGAAAGGCAACTGGCCCGCCTCTCCAGTGGCCTGGGAACGGGAGCTCCAGCCCCGTGCAGGATCTGTGTGCTTCCTTGCAGTAGCTGGCCTGCCTCCGCAGCGGGCTGGGAATGGGTGCCACAGGCCCATGTTGGAGCCGCGCACGCCATGCTGACAGTGGTCCACCTCCGCAGTGTGCCGGGAATGGAAGCTGCAGCCCTGTGTCAGGGCTGTGCACTGCCTGCGTGGCAGTTGGCTCGCCCCCGCAGAATTCCGGGACCAGGAACCGCAGCCCCGCACAGGAGCCGCGTGGGTCTATGCTGTGGGTTCCAAGGGAGCCTAGAGCCAAGGTCTCGACTCTGCAGTTCAGAGTCCTCACTCAGTCCTGCTACCACTCAAGAGTTCCAGAAACTGGCCCCTAAGCTCTGTCCCCAACTTGCCACTCCAAATTCCAGTTCCATAGCCTAGCACCCCAACAAACTCCCACTGTTCTGCCGCCTTGCTAGGGCTTTTCCTCCTGTCACCTCTTGGCCTCTCCCCTCCCATGCATTGCAGTCAGCCAGGATTGGGTCCTGTTGTAATCCGTCTTTCTCCCTCCCCTCTCTCCTGCTCATTCCCTTCTCACCAACCTTTAGGTGTTTACTTGCGATGTGTGGATTTCTCAGCTGCCGTTTTTGTCACCCAGGGTCCTCTTTCTTGGCTCCTGGGCGGTCGTTCAATTGTGTTTTCTGGGAGAGGCTATAGGGACCTCCTCTCCAGTAGCCATCTTGTCCTCCTTCTCTGATTTCATTTTTAACTTGAGACAGCATGAGTGATGCTTTTTGCATCATTTCTTCCAGATTGCTCATCATATTTAATACATGGGCTTCTACAGTCAAGCATACTTATTTCCCTTTCCAGGTTTTTGTGTATTACTATTTTGGGCACTTATGGCTCTCTGGGCACAAAATCACATGCTGGAGCAAGATCTATCAGTTGCAACATTCATGTGAAACCTCTAAAAATTTATCTGTGCATGGTTACTGTCTGCTACTCCATGGTGACAGCACAGTTCGTGTGTCATTCATAAATTATTTTATTTGTGCACCTAGGACTCTATTATTTTTGTTTTTGTTCATGGCAGGAAAAACTCAGGTATATATTTCTGGAATTTGTTCAGTTTTCTTACCTGCTAATGTTTCTTTAACTTGAAATCTAACATCTTACCTTTTTTTCTTTAAATTGTTACACTTATTGGGGTAACTTTGGTTAACTAAAATTACATAGGTTTTAGGTGTACAATTCTACAGTGAATCGTCTATGTACTGCATGATGTGTTTACCACTCAAAGTCAATCTCTTTTCTTCACTGTGCACTTGACTCATTCTCCCTTTTCTGCCACCCCCTCCTCTTATCCCCCACCCTCTACCCTTGCCCTCTGATAATGACTGAACTATTGATTGTGTCCATGAGTTTTTGCTTCTTTGTTGCTTTCAGTTTTATATTCCAAATATAAGTAAGTCATGTAACTCTTGTTTTTTCTGTCTGGCTTATTTTGCTTAACATGATGATCTCAAGGTCCATTCCTTTTTTCACAAGAGGCAATATTTCAACTTTTCTTATAGCTAAGTAATATTCCATTGTTTATATGTACCACAGCTTCTTTATCCAATCATCGATCAAAGGGCACTTTGGTTGTTTCCATGTCTTGGCCACCATGAACAGTGCTGTGATGAATTTTGGGGTGCATAAGCTTTTGTGAACTAAGTTTTTCAAATTTTTGGGGTAGGTACCCAGAAGGGGGATTGCCAGGTCACATTGTAATTCCATTTCTAATTTTCTGAGGAATCTCTACACTGTCTTCCATAGTGGTTGTATCAATTTGCATTTCCACCAGCAGTATGTGAGGGTTTCATTTTCTTCATACCCTCTTTAGCACTTGTTATCTCTTGTCTTATTGATAATAGCCATTCTAACAGGTGTGAGGTGGTATGTCATTTTGATTTTGATTTGAATTTCCCTGCTAGCTAATGAAGTTGAGCATTACTTCATATGTCTGTTGGTCATTTGTATGTCTTCATGGGTGAAGTGTCTGTTCAGTTCCTCAGCCCATTTTAATTGGGTTGTTTGTTTTTTGTTTTTGAGTCCCACTAGTTATTTATATATTTTAGATATTAATCTCTTATCAGATGCATTATTTGAGAATATTTTCTTCCGTTTGGTTGGCTGTCACTTTGCTTTGGAGATGGTTTCTTCTGCTGTACAGAAACTTTTTACTTTGATGCAGTTCCATTCATTTATTTTTGCTTTTACTTCCCTTGCCTTGGAGGTCAGGTTCATGATGTCCTCCTTGAGTATGAGATCTATAAGATTAGTACCAATACTTTCTTCTATACAGTTTATTGTTTTGGATCTTATTTGGAGGTATTTAATTCAAAATGGTATGAGGTGATAATTCACAGCTCAGATTTATTCTTTTGCATATGGTTTTCCAACTTTGCCAGCATCATCTGCTGAAGAGGGTTTCTTTTCCTCACTGCCCATTTTTTTGCTCCTTTACCAAAAATATTTTGTCCATATATTTGCAGATTTCTTTCTGGGTTTTGGACTCTTTTCCATTGGTCTGTGTGTCTGTTTTTCTGCCAATACCAACCTGTTTTGATGCATTATTGATGCTTTGTAGTATAAATTGAAATCAGGGAGCATGATACCTTATTAATTTTATGTAGTATTGCCTTGGCAATTTGAGGTCTCTTGTGGCTTAATACAAATATGATAATTTCTTTATTTTGTGAAGGTACGTTTGTGAGATTTTAATGGGAATTTCATTAAATCTGTATATTGCTTTGAGTGAACTTTGTGTTTGTTTGTATCCTGTCACTTGGAGGAATAGCACTCCATGATACAGTGACATTCTGTGGGTGATATTTTTATATTATGTATCTGGCCTTGAGATGTAGAAAATTTATAAAAAACAGTTAAGCATCTCACCTTTATGCTTCACTAACAGGGTCTTATAAAAAAAACAAGGGAAAAATGGTACTCCCAGGCTGTGGGTGAAAGAAGAATCCCAGAGTCTGCCAGAAAAATGCCATCTGCCCACAATTTCCTGTTCTGCACACATAGGGACCCAGCTGAGGCAAAGCCCTGAGTTTTTGTACAAGATCCCCCTGTGTCTCTGTGCCATTCGTGTACAGTAATACATGGCTGTGTCTTCAGGGGCCATGCTGGTCATTGTTAGGACCACTTTGTTTTTGGAGGTGTCCTTGGATATTCTGAGCCGGTTCTTCAGGGATGGGTTGTAATATTTATTGTCATTCCACCAAATGTGTGCAAGCCACTCCAGTGTCTTCCCAGGGGGCTGATGGATCCAGCCAACACCCATATTAGTAGTGCTCAGTGAGAACCCTGAGAAGGAGCAGGTTAGTGTAAGGGTCTGGGTGGGTTTCAGCAGCCCAGGACCAGATTCCTGCAGGATGACCTGGGATAGAACACCTGTGGAGAAAGCACAAGGAAAGTAAAGCCACCTCTGGACAAAAACAGGAGTCCTCTCATCCCTGAGGGCCTCCCTGACTGGAGCACTCACAGGAAGGGATGGTCAGCAGCAGGAGAGCAGAACACAGCATGTCCATGGTGGAACATAGGAGTCACTGCTCCAGACAAGCACTCAGCTTTTCAAGCCATGGAGGGGAACGAGAAATTTGCATGCTGTCACATGGTCTTGACCCCTATGTGGAACACAGATTTCTGCTGTGGAGAAGTGAGCATGTACTGCAGGAGCAGCAAGCCCTGAGCTCTCCATGGGGATACTCACTCAGAACTAGCTGGCAGGATCCAAAGATCTCAGAAATGCCCTCTGTGCAGATGGAGTCAAGGCTGTGACAATCCTCTTTCCATAGGGTCCTTTGCATAGAGGATCATCCAAGGATCCTCTCCCTGTGAGTCCTGTCCTAGATGAGTGGGAGTAAAGAATCAGGCCAGTGGTGCTCCTCTTGCCCTTAAAGGGAGAGGTGTGGGACTGGAGGAGTGTTGTGGACTGTTCCTGCAGGTTGTGTGCCAGCATCCTTGTGATTAGAAAACAGAGGTTGGTAGATAAATCACACAAATTTTCTGCAGGAATAATTGTGTATTCATGGGGGTGTTTTCACTGTGTGTGCACTCTCACAGGGTAGTCCAGACATAGGCCTTGTCATGGAGCCCAGTGAGCCCTGTGAGACACAGTAACCTCACGTTGGCCTTTCCCCTCCTGCCCTATAACCCTGGACTTACTTAGGGCATTCTATGTGTTTCTTCATGCTGGTCATTCTGAGATCCATGATTTTTGATAAACTATAATCATTTTCTATTCTGTAGTGTTGTTGTGAACCCACAGTAATGCCATGATGTAAGATGTGTGGTTTTCATGGGGTTTATTGCTGTGAGTTTTGGGTGCCAAGAGCAGAAAACATGCCTGAGTGACAGTGCTATTAGAATATTGAACACTTAAAGTGCTCTTGGAATGAGAGAAAAGGCTGAAGGAAGTCTGATAAAACAGACTTAATGAGAAAGTTGGTTAAGAAACTCAAAATAGAGGGAAGAAAGGCAAAAAAATTTCTATTTATTATTTTTTTCAATGTATTTACCCTTAACTCCAGTGCACTTTTCACATTTTACTAAGTTTATTTATAACCTGGAAATAAAAATGTCTTATTTTTATTCTCAAATTGGAGCTTTAACTTCTTTGTTGTTTGTAAATTTTCTCTCTCAAAGCTGTTTTTTCATATTTCGGAACAAATAATAATCAGGCTGAGCCAGGCGTGGACAGTATAGAGGGTGGTTTAATGTTTGAAATCCCCATTCATGAAGAGTAGCCAATGCAACATTGCACTAGTGCACAGGTGTGTTGTTATGAAAAAACAAAACAAAACAAAACAAAACAAAACAAAACAGTACTTATTTGGACCATTTCCCTGAATTTTACTTCTGCAAAGATATTTTTAACTGTTTCAGACTAGAATAGTACTGTACAGTTATTGTGATCCCCTTATTTTTGTAATTGATAAGCCAGATACCATCTATATCCCTAGAAACAGAAGTCATAATTTTTTCATGTGATGCAACAACTTGAACTTATTAGGGGTTGGCATGCCCTTTTCATGATACTGCATGGACTCCTGATTTGACTCAGGCTCATAATGATTAACCCAAGTCCAGTGACAATCCAGTTTAAAAATTCATCTCTTTTGTCTGTACAGAGGTACAAAGACTTCTGAACACTTACCAAGTAGCATGAGCATTCTCAGTACCCATCTTGCATTGACTTTTGACATTCTTAGATGCTGATACATAATATTCAGAATGACTGTAGGGGATGCTTCAACCATTCCTGAAAGCTGTTTTTTATTCAGTCTGGCATCTTTCATTACAAATTTTCAGCTTTTTTGATAAAGCCTGAGGAAATGGCCTCAATAGGGCATCTTGGATAAAGGTCATTTTCAAAGAACTCTGCCTTGCTTGAAGAGGCTAGCCACTTGTAAAATATGAATTTCCCAGGGCAACAGTCCCTGTAAACTGCTAACATATCTTCCAAAATAGTTTGAGGGATTTTCCTTTATTTTGTGAGGAAGTTAATGACAACATGAAATTCAATTTTATTCATACTTGGGATTTTCTTCATGTTTTATGTGCTTCTTTAGGGATATCTGAAAGAACACAGATGTAAGTAGTCTGAAATTTGACACATATAGTAATAATAAGTCACACAATCAAACTGTGTGCACATCTTTCTGGTAACCCTTCTATTTCATGAATTTTTTGACTACACTTCCTAGTTCACTGACCTCTTGAAGAGTCACCCAGTTATATAACTAAGCTCCCTATGTCCTTGGCTTAATCTATATTTCAGAATCCTGGAAAGAGTATATGGGTCTCCATTTGTCAGAGACACAAATATATGGTGATACAAAGAGAACTGACTCTGGGTGATGAACACATAATACAACACAGAGATGATGTGTTGTAGAATTGTACCCTTGGAACCTATGTAAGTTTTACCAATCAATGTAACCCCAAATATTTTAAAAAATGTGAAAAAATTATGATAAAATAGAAATTTCTTTGAATACATGTTTATCCCTAAAAAGCGTTCATTACATGAAACAAGGTGAGTTTCTCAGAAAAAACCATAATTGATATTATCAAATGTTGAAATGATGATAGCTACCAATCAAAATGTTATTGTCTTGCAATTTCAGTCCCCTACCCCCAACACACACACAAACACACACACACATATGCACAGACCCATGCACAAACTGTTTACTCAGGTCTGCATTTTAATTACTCTTGTGTCATGAAAATGTGGACACATTGCAAAAATGCAAAACAAATTAACCCACACACAACACACATCAAACTTTTGGGCCAAAAATACCTCCATTTAATTAATGGAATAAAACATATTTCACATATTTAATAATGTCACATGTCAACAATGTTAATTTTAATTTTCTTTCCATTTTGAATGATTTTTGTATCATTTTTAAAATTTGGTTTTTAATTACATTTTACATACAATATTATAACAGTTTCAGGTGTATAGTGCAGTGATGAGTCATTTATATAACTTACTAAATCCTCATTCCAATACATCTGGTTCCCCCCATCACCATATAGTTATTAGAATGTTGTCGACTATATGCCCTATGCTGCATTTTATATTCCTGTAACTATGAATTTGTACTTCTTGATTTCTTCCCATTCTTTTACCTACTACTCCAGCTTTCTTCCCATCACCCCAACAAATCTAGAACCCATCTAACACAACACAAAGTTACTGCAAACTTATTGACTATATTCTAAAGTTATACTCTGTTATCTCCTTGATTATTTTCTTGTAACAAACTAAATTTCTCCACCCATTCCCCTTATGTTACCCACTCTCCCCTCATTCCTCCCATCTCAAAGAAGTCCTTCTAACATTCTTCATGAAATGAAAATCATTCATAGCTAGCTGTGGCTGTGCCCTTCATCACAATGCTCAAGTGTATTGCTGAGTGTATTGCTGAGAAGATCATTGAGAAGAGCTTTCATTCTTTTACATTTAAGTATAAAGTTGTCTGTGAAATTGTCATATACGGCCTTTATTATATAAAACATATTACATTCCTAGTGTGCTGAGTAACTTTTTATCAGAACAACATGTTGAATTTTGTTATTTTTTATTGCATCGATTGGCCACTTGATGGGGAAAGAGCAGTATCATCAACAAATGATGTTGAGGATCTCTGAATGCCCTCTTGCAAAAGAATATCGGTAAACCTTATTATAAACCATAAAGAAATATTAGATCATAGTAGATTAAAGACCTGTTTGTAAGACCCAAAAGTATAAACCCTTAGGAAAAAAAACATGAAAAAAAATCTTCAACACATTTGGATTGGCAATAATTCATTCAATATGACATCAAAAACACCAGCAACAAAAACAAAGAATAGGCAAATTAAGACACATTAAACTCAAAATTGTATGTGCATTAAAAAGACACAATTGACAAAGTGAAAAGGTAACTATTGGAATGGAAAGGAATTACAGATTATA
>PVJL010016773.1:0-20052 GCA_004026885.1 Lyroderma lyra | reverse complement strand
GGGGTCACATTAGGTGGTGAACTTATTATGCATCAAGTTGACAATGCACTGTGGAATTGTATGCCTGAAACCTATGTAATCCTTGCTAACAGATGTCACCCCAATAAGTCTAACAATAAAAATGAATTAAAAAAAAAAAAAACAGCAATAGAGGAGACCAATGGGAATACTAGGAAAGCTTTAACTCACTTAGTGGACATTTATTAGGTGGCTGGGAGTATTTTGCTAGGAAACTAGAGGAAAGAATTGATAAAAGAAAATACAGTTCATTTTTTCATGAAGTTTCTTGTTCAGGAAAAATAAATCTATCATATCGAAGAAAAGGCATCAGAAAACAAGTATGCAATGTTTACCTGTAAACAGCTGGGGCATCAGGTCAGCAGCATTTCTGATGAGGGAGGGAAATAATCCAGATGTCCAAATACTGGTAGATTGTTGGAAAAGGGGAGTCTAAATGCTAAAGCAACATATGGTCAATTAAATGAGAAAACTATTTATTTAAAATTCTGTTAATGCCTCCTAATTACAATAATAATAAGAATTAAAAATAATAATAAAAGATTATTTTAAATGCAGAATGAGTTTGCATATACAGGTATGTACTTAGTGGATTAAAGGCAAAGTACAATGTGATGGGACAATGCAGATAAATAACACAAAACTTGTATTGGCATGTATACAATCAATAACAATGAATGAATTATAAAAATCTAGCAAGGATTGAGTGTCTACCATGTGATCAATAATGTCTTAGATGCTATGGAAACCTTTATCTAGATAAGGTGAATTGATAAACATACAAAAATAGCAATAAAATAGTATAAATAAATTTTTAAGTGTTTAGTATATGGTATGGACTAAAATAAAGACATTCAGAAAAAATGTCTAGTATTTTATGGAATATTTGGGAAGGACTTATTAAATAACTGGAGAAATAAAAACAGGAGAATTCTCTTAAACTTCAAGAATTTAGACACGAAAAAAGTGAGGAAGGTAAGGGATCACATGACCCAAATATGCAAGTATTTGCAATATTTGCAAATATTCATAATGAAAGTACTATATACAATACCATTAACAATAGTTTAAGTCAATTAGAAGTTAGATTTGGAACTGTATACAATTAAATAAGAAGTTGAATGAAGACCCTCATGACAAAAAGGCTTCGAATGGTGGGATGAAAGATCTGGATTTGATTTATAATAAAAAATTATAGCATTAGATTAGAGAGTAAGAATTAATGAATTATGAGAAAGATTCATCTGAAAGGTAGACCCCAGTTTGAAAGAATATTTAGATAAAGAGTTTCTGATTTTTACCCAAAATAAGCAAGACAGATTAAGAAAAACAAAACAAAAACCTTAGAAATAAAATTCAACTCAAATGTTTTTATAGCAATGTAAAGTTTGAGGTAAAAAAGATCTGCCACTAGCATATTTCAAAATGCATATGCTAGTACCAATGCAGAAAGTGAACCTTAAAAGATACAAAACATCATCCAATATAAACAGGAACCTGTTTTCTAATGAAACACATTAATTGGGTCTGTAATATGAAGGTAATTAACTACAAGAATCAAAAACAACACATTCTGCAGTGTAGAATATATTACCTTTTCTCTTTATGTGAATCATTATGAACTTGTGTTTTTATGGAGTCAATGTTTTCTCTTTTTTATCAAATTTATTGGGGTGACATTGGTTTGTAAATTTACATAGGCTTCAGATGCACAATTCTATAATACATTGCCTATGCATTGCATTGTGTGCTCACCATCCAGAATAAGTTCTCCTTCTGTAATTATATATTAATATTTGACTCTCCTTTCTCCCTGACCACCTCCTCCACCCAAGTTTTTATTCTTCCTTGATTGTTCCAATTGTTAACACTTGGTTCAATGTGAGTCCTTTTTTGTTCACTTTTGATACAATTTCATTAACCTTGAAAACATACTCTGCTTCCTGGAACC
The DNA here is from genome assembly GCA_004026885.1 of Lyroderma lyra. Taxonomy (NCBI): domain Eukaryota; kingdom Metazoa; phylum Chordata; class Mammalia; order Chiroptera; family Megadermatidae; genus Lyroderma; species Lyroderma lyra. Next base: position 18,083 of record PVJL010016773.1, on the reverse strand, counting down.
AGAACATATTATGAGCTCACCTTAAACAGATGGAATTATCAATATCTTAAGAAAGCTCTCTTGTTGTCTTTGTTATTTTTTGTTTGTTTGTTTTGTGGACATTGAAATAAAGCCTCAGATTGACATTGTCTTTATGTTATTTCAGTGGACAGAGAAAAGACTCAGGAGAATTGCATTCTCTGTTAAAGATATAAGTTTATATTATCATTTTCAATACATTTCTAATATACAGTGTTACTTTTAAAATGTTTTGATTATGTAAGTGAACTTAATTTTTTATACTGAATATATTCCTTCTTAAAAGGTTCAGCTGTAAACTCTTATAAAATAATACACTTCAAGTACTGATTCTTTAGTTTTGTTTTCTTGTCTTTTATTTCTTCGTTTTGTTTTTTGTAAGTATATTAAGCTATTAGAGCAGAGAAGTGAGTCTCTCTCCCACTCATCTTTGAGACAATTGGAAAAAAAACAGTTTTAAATAAGATTTTCTTTTTGCCATTAAAGTTCATCTACAATTTTTAAACATAGATGTAGTTACAATATTCATGGGTAAGAGTTCTGACTGAACAAGTCAACTGTCTCCAACTCTTTAATTTTTAGTAGTATTAGATTTTATAAGTTTGCATACTCAATTAAATATTTACTTCACTAAATTTTGCTTTTATATCAAATATTTTATATTAACTTTTATCTTGTTTCCAAGCCACAAGCTTTTGTTTATATTATGATATAAAATATCCCTTTATTTTTTCTGTCTGGCTTATTTTGCTTTGCATGATGCTTTCAAGGTCCATCCATATTGTTAAAAATGGCCCTATTTCATCTTTTGATATGGCTTAGTAATATTGCATTATGTATATGTACCACAGCTTCTTTAGTCAGTCGTCAAACAAAGGCCACTTTGGCTGTTTCCATGATTTGGCCACTGTGAATAGTGCTGCGATGAACATGGGGGTGCATATATCTTTGTGGACTAAGCTTTACAAATATTTTGGGTAGATATCCAAAAGTGTGATTGCCAGGTCATATGATAACTATTCTCAATTTTTTTCAGGAACCTTCATATTGTCCTTCATAGTGGTTGTACCAGTTTGCATTCCCCCAGCAGTATATGAGAGTTCCTTTTTCTTCACACCCTCTCGAACACTTATTTCCTGTCTTGTTGGTTATAGCCATTCAAACAGGTGTGAGGCAGTATCTGTGGTTTTGATTTGCATTTCCCTATTTTCACTCACTTGTGGAACACAAAGCTGAAAACAACAAATAAACAAAAATTCATGGACACAATCAGTAGTTCAGTGGTCAGTGGTTATCTGAGAGTATGGGGGAGGGGGATGGGAGAGAAGGGATAGAGTCTCAAATACATGGTGATGGAAAGAAAACTGACTCAGGGTGATGGAGACATAACACAACACATAGATGATGTAGAATTGTACACCTGGAATCTATGTAATTTTTACCAATTAATGTCACCCCAATAAACCTAACAATAAAAAGAAAAACATATCCCTTTAATATCACACAAAATAAAATAATGTAGAATCCAATATTTAGCTATGTGTTGTAGACTCTACCTAACAGAATTTCTGAAGAAAAAAAAAAAAAGGTAAGTGGAACCTGGAATGATTTGGGAAAGAAGACTTCATGGAGGGATAGGAACTTGAGTTAAATCTTGGTTTGATGTAGGTAAGGGGAGGGGAGAAGAGTATTAGAGTCAGAAAAAATTTTTTAGCAAGTATGGTAATTCATGAATGAATGAAGAGTATATCATTTAATTCATGCAATAAAATTCCAATGTTTGCATCTCCTCAACTGAGTGATATTTTGAGAGACGTGTTTGAATCTGTCTTGCCCTAATGTCCCCTACTCCAGGTGATTTATAAGCCATGAGAATAATTGGTATACTTTCTCAAATTCTTGCTGTTGGTGTTGCTCTTCACAATCCAGAAACTATGCATGCATGAGCTAAATGGATGTCATGTTGTTGACAGGGTTAATTGCCCATTCCTAAACATTTTGAGAAAATTGATTCAATTCCCAGCCAGGGAACTACCCCCTCCAAAAAAAAAAAATTGATACTATTGGCTCATTTCAAAAAGGGGTCCTTCAAAATCAGCCTATTATTTGGCATTCTTCTCTCCTTTGTCCCTTAAGTGTGTGAACCCCAAGAACTTGTTAGGAAAATGTACTCGTTGTCATGGTAAAAACTACACTAATTGGCTTCCTCTAGTTGATATTCTGTCAAGCTCACTGCTCCACTGAGATTTGGAATAGAGTTCTCAGCTTTTTACTTCTCAAATAATATGTTATCAGCAAGTTAGCTGCTCTAGCAAAAACTGAAAGGTACTTGAAATGTCTAATATGTTATCAAAAATGTTTCCCTTAATGGGGCTACATATACACAATTTTTTGTTTGTTTGGTATCTTCTTTTCACAGATAATGCTGATAGAAAGTCAGCTGGATGTTATTAATTGCATTAAATAAAAATGGATTTGGCAAATTTGTAAAGAATGAAAGCATGTAGGAAGACCATTCATTTGAGAAAGAAGACCTGAGTTCAGGGAAGAACTTGTCTGAAGTAAATTGACAACTCTTTGGTTGTCAGCTTGCCCTGTTTTCCCCACTGCTAGAAGTAAAAAAGGAACACAAATTAATGGACACAATCAATAGTTCAGTGGTTAGTGGTTATCTTAGAGTGTTGGGAAGAGGAAAAAAAAAGCAAGCAAGTCTAGTAACTCCTCCACAAGCTGTGGTTTTAACTTCAGACCATTCCCTTTTCTTCCAGTCTTTGAAATAAAAATGTAGATAACTGGTGCATCATTTTACCAGGGCATTTTTTTGACTTGGTAACTTATACAAAGATCTGAACTGTTTTTCATGGTTCTGAATTATGTAACATATCATTTATTACATTTATTTGAAATTTTCCTTTAAAAATTGAAATAGATATTTTCGTGTTATTAATATGAAATCAGGTAAACAAGTGCTATCATTTACATATTGGTTTAGCTTTGTCCTTGAGACCTTCTGAATAGTAGTGACTCCTTGAGAAATTCTGAGTATCCTGTGCAACTTTATGCTTTAGTTTTTCCACTGGAATAATAGATTTTGTGATGCTAGTTCCTCTTACTTTGGAGGAACACATGATACTGCGGTAATATGATATCAAGATCCCTAGAGGTTTTGTTTTGTTTTACATTTCCTGGAACACTTTCGGAAATGTTGCAAACTTATCTGAAGACCCTCCATCCTCTATAATTTTAAAAATCTACCTTTAACTGACACTGGTCCTTTACATCTCAGTGTAAACGAGTGTGAAAGAAAGTTTTGGGCATTGGCCAGCAGAGGGAACAAAAAAGAAAAACACTAGAAAATAAAACTGTTCAATGGGTATTTAAGATTGAAAAACAACTTGCTCTTTAAATAATTATGTCTCAGCCTAGTAGTAGGGATAATAATGATAATTATAATCATTAGTAATTGATGCTAAATTAAGTGCCTAATTGGGCATGATGTTTTAATTAGATAACTTCATAGACCTATCTGTTTCTTCATTGAGCCTAAAACAAATACACTATTATAGAGATTAGGTTTTTCAATGGAGGTGTTAAGTAAGCCAGTGCAAAATGTGTGGTCCACATCACGTACAGGCCAAAGATCAATTTATTTGGTGAGATTAAAAGGGTAGTGAGAAAGAATGAAGGGACATGGAAACTGAATATTGTTCTGGTTTTACTTCTTTCCAAATATTTAGAAATGTTTGAGCTCTCATTTCTGCTTCAGAAAATAATATTAGATTCCTTGGTAACAAAGTTCTTTGTAGGCATTAGAAACATTGTTCAGACTAAGAGATCACTGTATACTCTTGAAAATGGACAAGGTGAGGGATAGGCGGGGATTTACACCAAAACATTTCCTGGAAGATGGTTTTTGGGTGACCTTATGGACTAAGACAGTATAAATATATGCTAAGATTTATTAAGATTTTAGTAAGTTCCAGGTACTGTGTGAAGCACCTTACATCAGTTATCTCATTTAATCCTGCTAACAACCACTACATAGATGACAATAAATGGAGGAACAGAGAGTATTAAGAAATTGCCCAAGGTCACACAGTAATACTGATTACCCTCTCTTATACATCCATACTGAACTAAATTTCTGTAACTATTTTTATCATTAGACTCTCTGCAAAAAGAGATGCAGTTAGTTCAGGACTTCATTTAATTAGATTCTGATTAATTGGGTTTTGGCTCTGTCATAAAGAGGTTGAAGATGACTTTGCACAGACAAAAATCAGCCCCTATTGTCAACCAAATAATCACATCTCATGGTAATTTATTAGTGGAGATTAATAAAACTATATTTGTACACCAAAGAAACTTAGCAAATCAAAAGAGGGGAATTAGTTAACTAAAATAATTCAAAAGGCCTGGTTCTCTGTTAAACATGTCCTCCTTCTGAAATTTTGCCTATCGCTCCTAATTCATCATACCTGTTCAGAATAAAAGTAATTAGAGAAAGATTAAAAAAAAACCAGGATGTTTCAAAATGAGGTGGGTGAAAGCACAGATAAACAGAGGAAAATGAACATTTTAGAAAGAGGAGAATCAGATACGAGGCAAATGGCTAAAGCCTGGGAATCTGCAGCTGCAAGCAGAAATTACATCAATAAGTCCCCTAATAAAAACCAGAGCTCCAGATGTTGTCAGTGATAACTGATTGATGAGCAGAAATGTCCCTGGGGCCCTGCCTTCTGAGTCAACATCAAATGATGGGATCAGATACCTGAAATTTGATTCTCTGATGGAGAGAACACCCAGCATGTACATTGGCAACAGGTAGCCCCAAGCAGGCAGGGAACTGAGTCAGCTGCAAAAGAAAATTTCAAACCAATGTCTGAATGGTTTGGGTTCCAGAGAGTCTGGAGGTGGAGAAACCTGCTTCATATATATGGGAATCTAGGAGGACAGGGGATCATTAGTCCTGGTTTTGCCAAGGACCAATGGTCACTGAGGATCCTTTTCAGAGAGGCCCATGAACATATGGGTGGCCCTCAGCTTCCAGCTAGGCAGGCACTCAACTGAGAGAAAGCAGGCTCTGGCCCATCCACTTGAGCCAGGGCTATGGGATCCTTCTACCCCAGACAGTTGCCGATCTGGTTTGTGTGCAACACTGTGTATGTGGCTCACAGAAGCCTCATCCTGCTCTCCACCAGGCCTGAAATCATGCTGTGCTCACCGATATCTGTGCCTCCTGCAGCACAAGGGACCACCAGCATTTTGTCTGCGCTGGTTCAGCAGATGAGGAGGAATCAACTGTCTCAGGGGCCTCCCTCTTTCACTGCCTCCTCCGTTCCTCTGAGGCTGGCCTCATCCAGTCTATAGCATGGTCAAATTTAGACTTTCTGTCTTATATTAGGGGTATGGACATGAAGAGAAGCAGGGCTCTCCAGTCCAGCTAGGGTGTCTCACAGTACAGCCCTGAGCTTGTGTGTTTACCACAGGCTGGCTGTTTAACCACTCACTATGGTCCCACTGAGCCCAGCTGGCACCCAGGGTTGTAGGGCCAGGCCAATGTCATGACTTATGACCCTGTTCATGTCTACCCAGTGCACTCACATTAAGGGGCTTGTGCTGGCATTACCAGAGCTCAAAAACCAAATGGAGAATGAGCAACTGTGGTTCTGTTAGCAGCAGCAGTTCGTTCAAGGCAAATCCACACATGCTGTTAAGCTCCTTTATTTTTCCTTTAGAGTGTCCTGAGAACCTCTGAAGTGGTTCTTGAGAATTGACAATTCTAGTCTGGGGCTACTCTCCAGCAGTATCAGAAGACCAGAACGTCCCCCTGGGGACCTCTTTTTAGCCTTTATAGGCATTAAACTCTCTTTTTATTTCCTTTTGAGTTTCTCAAGAGCCCTTGACAAAGTTTCAGAAAATTGATTTTTCTGGGCCAGTGCTACTCTCTGGCAGGATCAGGAGTCCAAAATACTCCCTCAGGGGCCATTTTTTAGCTTGCATGGGCTTTAGACTTTTTTTTTCTTTACTCTCTCTTTCCACATTTTATGACCTCAAGGTTCCAGAGGCAAGTTCAGAGACTCTCCAGTGAGTGTTGTATCTGGGGACATCCATGAGACACCTGAAATTGCCACATGTAGGGAGGTCCCTGACCCCAAGACCTATTTTGTTTGGGGGACACTCCCATAACATACAGGTAGTCTTCCTAGTGCCTATTTTATGTGGGGGATACTTCCACAACATATGGCCACTCTGTCTACTTAGGATATCTTTAGTTCTTCAAGATTTAGGGGGATGCCTTTAAATCTTTTGTTCAGGTTCAGATTGATTACCGTCAGATGCAATTGCCCTATTTTCTCAGGACCAAGGACTCTTTTCTAGGCCACCTTTTAAAAAATTTTTGATCCTCACAAACTTGGCAAAATTGAGTTTTGTAAGATTTTTCTGGCCCTCAGTAACTTTTAAGGTATTGCAGATAGTCAGGAATATAAATACAGCTACTACCACCCTAGGCTGAGGAAACTAAAGATGAAAAAGGGCACCTTTAAAAACACAAGAAGATAATCTTACAAACCAGACCCTTGCCTTTTTTTTTTAAACCTTTTTGGAACTGTGGGGACAAATAGAAGATCTCTGGTCATCTTCGTAATTATTGATAGTTCTGTTTATGTATATTATTTCTGTTATCTATGTTCATTGTTTATGTATAATGTAATGTTTTCACTTCTGATGGTATTACCAGTTTATAATGTTTAATTGGCTTAAAAAACAATTTTCTTACGCATTTATATAAATTTAAAGAAATATTAAAGATTAACCCAGATAATCATCAGGATCGTGTGATCTAAGAAAATATCTGATACTAAGGCTAGTTTAAGTTTTTTTAAATTCATTTCTATTATTAGACTTATTGGGGTGACATCTGTTAGCAAGGATTACATAGGTTTCAGGCATACAATTCTACAGTGCATTGTCAACTTGTTGTATAATAAGTTCACCACCTAATGTGACCTCTCTTTCCATCACCTTATATTTAGCTTCCCCTCCCTCCTCTCCCACCCCCTCCCTTGTTTAAGTTTTAAGTTTTGTTTACCTGGGTTTAAAAGGCTGGTTTAATTTACAGTTAAATAGACATGTCTTTTAAAGTTATTAACATTAAATATAGTGTCTTTTATGTTCATGTTTACAAAAATTAACTTGGATAAAAATTGACTTTAAAATTTACTGCAGTTATTAAAACTAAATGAATACAGCTGAAGTGAAGGTGGGTATTGATAGAACTCTACAGTGATAATTGTGTTATATAATGTAATAATTTATACATGCATATGCATGGTCCCCAAAGTTCTTTTGGTTACCTGAAACCTTAGAGTTTGGCTAAGTTAAATGATAAATATTATTAAAAACCTAGATATTTCAAAATAATTAAATATTAATATATTAATTGTTTGATATATTTGAGTTCACTGAGTTTTGGTTTATTGATATAGAAGCTGAAAGATGAACTAAGATCTATTCATTTTGCTAACAAATGTCTATGCTTCTAAAGGCTGCAGAGTGTCTTCGTAGATTTGCCAATGGCATTGCTAATTGCTTACTTTTTAGTTGTTAGTAAAAAATTAAAGTTATGAGGGTTATGGATTTTAATTAATATTAAAGGAAATGATATATGTTTACAGAGAGGAGAGGTATAAATTATGAAATTACATATTTGGAGGAATCAAAAGAAAGTAGTTTGTCATAAGAATGATTATTTCTAAATGAGTAAAAAGAGACAAAGTAAGAGGGACTGGGAAAGTTGTCGAGGGTTTGTGAGGAGAAATCTTGAAATAATTTTACATATGGTTCACCTAAACAAGGTTAGAATCCTAAATAAAACAATGTTTCTTAGACTACTGGTCTGCCACTGATTTTATAGAATAGTTTTCTGCCTTAAAAAGCAAAGATTCCATGTATAATCAGCATAATTTTCTTTGTTTTATAATGTCTTGATCAGATTCTTGGTTAATTAAGAAAACTAAGTCTCCACAATAGCAAGAACTAAGTTTTGCTAATAATTATGTAAACTTCTGTATTTCAGGACCGCTAGCATTCATATGCCCTTCTCTATGTCAGATATAAGCCAATGTAAAGAAACTTGGCCTGATGTTTTCCCTAACCTGGCATGGTATTATAGTAGTTCTGATCTATTGTTGCATCCCTGATGAGAAAGCTCAGATCTTAATAAAGGCCAGGGGATTTCTTGCAATACCTTTAACAAATGAGACAAGAAAAATAGGGAAAGAAGGCACAATGAGACTGGAAATGAGACCAGAAACAGGGCCAAACCTTTGGCTGCAGTTATAGACAGACTAAGGTCAAATCCACCTCAGAGCTACTTCAGCAACTCCAGAAGGGAAACACCAGGTAAAGGAGTCTGCTTTGGATGTAGAAGCTCAGACCTCTGGAGTAAGGAGTGCCCTAAAACTCCAAAGCAGCCATGCCACCTGTGCAAATTAATAGGGCACTGGAAGAGGGATTGCCCCCTGTTGTGAAGGGAGCAGGGACCAACTTCTCCACAAATGGCTGTGATCGGCTGACAGAAACAGATAGTCAGTAGCTTCCAAAAAGAAGCCAGTTCTCATGACTAGGGATGAACTGTGGGTAACCCTTTTCATGGCAGGTAAGCCTGTTAATGTCTTGATCCACAGCCACTTATTCTATCTTAACCACTCACTATAGACCTATTTTCTCTGAAAACTGCTTGATTGGAGAGAGAGAGCCCCTAGATATAGTTCTATACTCAGCCTATTTCTTGCCAATGGCTTGTACCTTGGAGGCATAGTAAAATGAGCCAATTGGACTTAAAAACAAACAAATAAACAAAAAAGAAAAACTCTAAGAAAGTTTTGTCAGGAGACCTCTAAGCCCTGGCTCTAACTGTTGCCCATTGCTTTACGTTGTTAGGGTGATGCTCCCTAAGAGCCCTTATGAATTGCTCCATGGGAGGCCTCCTCTTTCAAATGATTTTCTTGTAGACTCTGACTTCAATCCTGCTATTCCTTATGTTACTAACTTGAGATAAGTTCAGCAGGTACTTGGGATATATGGGGACTGGCACATTGCCCAGGCTGACCTCTCCACCCAATGCGGCTCTGTAAAGCCAGGGGGTCAAATACTATTAGAAGCCTGGAGGGATGAGTCCCCAACAGACCAGTTAGTTAACTCCTAAATAAAAGGGACCTTATGCAATTAGCACTCCAACTGCTGTAAATCTAGAGTCAGTGGCTGGGCCACTTCCCTGGAATCAAACCTGTTTTATTTAAGTCTTCACAGGAAAAAGATGGCTGTCATTTCTCTTCCTGTGAACCAATTGAAGACTTTACACTCCTCTTTAAACAGACAAGCAAGGAAACATCCCAACACTAAAAAGTACTGATAATTAACCCCAAACTCTGGGATTTGATCTTTATTGCCTTTTAAGAAGTTCCACCTGGGATCCTCATTAAATGCTGTTTCATTCTTAATTAGAATCATTACCTTTTTTAGGTAAAGACAGACCTGAGACCTTAGAACACCACAGGAGGCTCCCCCTCTCTATCCTCAGGATCTTGATTATAGTCTCTTCTCTCACTCCTGTTATTCTCACTCTTTATAATTCTCGGGTTACTTCTGTTTATACTAGGCATGTCCAACCTGTGCCCCAGGAAAACTTTGAATGCCCTCCAACACAAATTCTTAAAACATTATGAAAATTTTTGTGACCTTTTAAAACTCATCAGCTATTGTTATTATTAGTGTATTTTATGTGTGGCCCAAGGCAATTCTTCTTCCAGTTTTGCCCACTGAAGTCAAAAGTTTGGACACCACTGGATTTATACTTCATTCCTTTAATCTCCTAGTTTATTTTGTCTCTTCTAGACTACAGCAGTTTCATACCCAAATGATCATGCAAGAGGCTTCCAGCCTCTTCTGTATAATACAGAGTCCTCTGAAATATATTAAGCCTTCTTAGATATTAGGACTGTGGGTATATATGAATTGTGGAAACATATGTCTTTTCTTTTAGATAAGATTGAGGTGTCTCCACTTAGAACTAGAAATTTGCCAAAAGTTTTCCCACATACTTTAAGTGCCTCCTCCTGAACAGGCTCCCTCCCTTTCCCCTGCCCTAAGTCATCTTATTTACTCATAAAACATGTGGAACACCTTGGAATTTTCTTTGTCTCTCTTCTATCTCCCCCTATAAAATATGAATTAGCCAATCACGTAAGGACTATATTGTGTGGTCAAAACCCTAGCCAACAGGGTAAGACACAACCTTAACTAAGCCTGAGTTAGAGATAAAAAGTGGCATGGCTCTCCAACCTGTGTACTTGCAGTCTCAATATTGTCTGTACTCCCATGGACCCTTCTGCAAAAGTAAAAATTGCCTTGCTAAGATACTTGAATCTCTGAGTATTTATTTGTGGCACTGAAGTTTTATTTCCAACAAGACCAAAATATTTTTGGCCCATGCTAGTTGTCCAACAGCTCTAACTGGCAATCCCTTAGGTAGGGTCAACTCTACATCCTTTCCCAGCTCTGAAGCAGCTACAGAAGACCGACCTTCACCTCAACCCCAAAGGATTTTTATTGCCAATTGAAGATGGGGTAATGTTCAGAATAGGGTTAATTAAATAATTGGAAAAATGACAACAACAATAAAAAAAAAAGAAGAAGGCTTCACAAGGAGGTGGCTGAAAGCACAGATAAACAGAGGAAAATATACCTTCTGGAAAGAGGAAAACCAGGTATAAGACAAAGAGCTGAAGCCTGGAAATCTTCAGCTTTGAGCAGAATTTACATCAATAAATCCCTTAATAAGAACCCCGGAAACAAATGTGGCCAGTGATAACTGTTTGCTGAATGGAAATATCCCAGGGGGCCTGCATTCTGAGTCAGTACCAGATGTTGGGAGCAGATACCTGAAATTTGATTCTCTGCTACTGCTGTAGGCAACAGCAATACCCACAACCCCACAATACAAGTTCCAATTTCTTTTCTCACTTGTGCAATTATTTCTCTCAGACATTGCCTACTCTCCCTTTGAGTGTACTAAATAAATCTGCCTTTCTTTTCTTACTTTGTTTTGTGAATTCTTTCACACCTGTGAACAGCAGCCACCACTTTGCTTTACAATACCTTTAAAGGCCTTTTACTTTTTAAATAATTTTTAGTTTTTAGTTAGAGTCAACATACAATGTTATATCAGTTTCAGGTATACAACATAGTGATTAACATATATGCATTACTTATACTATACTTTACATCCCCATGATTATTTTGTAACTACCAATTTATATTTTTTAATCTCTTCACCTTTTTCACCCATCCCTTAAGCACCTCCCACCTGGCAACTGTCAAACTGTTCTTTGTATGTGTTTGATTCTCTTTTGTTTGTCCATTTGTTTTTTTCTTTTTTTCAGATTCCACATATACGTGAAACTGTATGGTATTTGTCTTTCTCTGTTTGACTTATTTCACTCAACATAGTACCCCCTAGATTCATTCATGCTATTGCAGATGACAAGATTTTGTTATTTTTTATATAAACATTATATATAAACATTATATATAAACATTATATATAAACATTATATATTAACATTATATATATATATAACATTATATATAAACATATATAAATGTTATATATATAAACATTATATATAAACACTATATATATAAACATTATATAAAAACATTATACACACACACACACACACACACACTACATCTTCATTCACTCATCTATTGATGCTATTGATGGAACTTTAGGTTGATTTCACTTTTTGACTATGGTAAATAATGCTGCAATGAAAATATAGATGGATATATCATTTTGAATTAGTGTTTTATGTTTTTTAAAACAAATACCCAGAATAAAATTACTGGGTCAATATTTGTCTCTTGTTATAGCCTTTGTTTTAAAGTCTGTTTCAAGTATTGCTACTTCAGCTTTTCATTTTGTTGTATTTTGTTTTTTATTGTAATAAAATATTTTTCCATCCCTTTACTTTCAGTCTTTGTATGTCTTTTGATCTGAAGGGTGTCTCTTATAGCAGAATATGTAAGGGTCTTATTTCCTTATCCATTCAGCCATCCTATGTCTTTTGATTGGAGCATTTAATCAAGTTACATTTATTTTTTTTTAATTCACTTTTATTGTTAGACTTATTGGAGTGACATCTGTTAGCAAGGATTACATAGGTTTCACGCATACAATTCTACAGTGCATTGTCAACTTGATGTATAATAAGTTCACCACCTAATGTGACTTCTCTTTCCATCACCTTATATTTAGCTTCCCCCCCTCCTCTCCCACCCCCTCTCCTTTCTCCCCTCCCTAACCCACTCATCCCCAAATAAACATTAAAAGTAATGGTTGATAGATATGTAGTTATTGCCATTTTAATATTCATATTTTTGTTGTTTTTCTTCATAAAGTTTCTTTAACAATTTTTGTAGTACTGGTTTGATGATAATAAAGTCCTTTAGCATTTTATGGTCTGGACATCTCTTTATCTGCCTGAAGGCTTTTTCATAAACCCGTCTCATGTTTTCTGCTTCAATGTCACATTGGTTGGCACTTTTGAGTTCTATTTATTTATTTTTATTATAAATGAGTGTTGTCCCTCAGATCACCTAGATTATAATCATTTGAGGGACCTGGTGGTTTCTTCCCTAACACAAAACTGAGCATGTAGGAAATACTAATTAAATACTCATGGGAGTAAAGACTGGGCCCTGAGCTTCACCATCTTATCCAGAAACTGTTTAGAGTTGACTTTTTATTTCTACAGATGTCCAGATAACCACTCTTCTTTTTAACTTTTTAACTTTTGCTACTCACTAATGAATTCTGGTGAGACATCTGTGATGTGCCCAATATAATATAACAGATTTTGTTTGTAAGAACTTGTGAAGAGGAAAGAATGCTATCATACAATCTAGGCCTCACTACCTAGAGTACCTCTGGGCCTGTGGTTCATTTCACTTGGAGGAAATACTATATTAAGTTTGGTCAGGCTCAAGAGCAGCCACTGGGGCCTCTTATTGGGTGTGAACTGGAAATGCCTCTAGCCAAGCTGAACTAAGATGGGACAAAAGTCAACTTTACTTTAAGATTTTCCTATTAATAACCATTGGGTGGTGGTATTACTCTGACTAAACATGTTAAGACCCTTCTTGTATAAAGCCCTTCATAATCTATCTTTTCCCATAGTCCACATCACCTCTTTGTACATTGTGCCTTATACTTGTTGCTACAGTAATACTGAATGGCTTGCAGATTATTCTGCTTCTACTCTTCTACTACACACTTATGCACACTAAAGGCTGCCCTATGTCTTTTCTCATGTAGATCATTCTTACTGGGGCACTGTTTTCACTTTCTGTGCTGATACTTGTTTATACTTCAAGACACAGTTCAGCTATTACCTCATCTATGAAGCATTCTCTAACATTTTGGGATGGGGTTGTGATTTTATCTGAGTCCCATGGCACCTGTGCATACTTCTATCCTGTCACTTACCCCATTGTATTGAAATTATTTATTTTCACATCTGTCTTCTCCACTAGACTGAGACCTTCTTGAGGATGGGGCTAAAGGCACTCAAAATATTTCAGATGGTGGTTAGTGGTATAGAAGAAGGCAAAGGCAGTGGTCTTAAGTGCATGTCCCTGCTTTCTCACTAGCTTGTATATTTGTGAAAACTTGTCCATGAAATTATTCATCAAACTTCTGAAAAGTTTGCAATTTAAATGAATGTCCTTAGTGCCTTTAGGGAACAATGGGAATCCAGATACTAAGGCAAACTGATGTAGACACATATTTTCTTTGGTTCTTGCATGACATGGTATAAGCAGCTGTCCATTAAGCCTGTGTTTATGGTCAACCCTGAACCAAGGGTCTACAGGTCACCACAGTGATTTGTTAAGACTCAGTTGATTTGTCTCTTTAAAAAATATGGGAATGTTAATTCTGGGTTTCTTGAGGTGTAAAACTATCTCCAACTTGTCTAGAGTTTCAGAGAGAGCTCTTTAAATTGAGAGAGGCTTTAAGAGAATTCTGGATAATCCTGCTGATTTATGGAGGAGTTATCTCACTTTTTTTCACATTTTGCCTAAACCAGAGTGGATGACAACATTTTTAATACAGTTCAACCAAGATTGACTGTCCTGTGCCTCAAATCTCAGTGTTACCTTAACTAAATATGTTTAAATAAAACTTAGTGCAAAGAAAGTGAAGAATGAATGAATGGTAAGCAGCTTGGACCATCAAATTTGACTGCTTTCATCACACTATTATTTTTCAGAAATTTATAATGATACTTATCATTAAAAAATAAAAAAGAAATCACTTATAGTATTTATAGAAAAATATGCTTTGTTAGAAATATTCAGTCTCTACTTATTAAATAAATGTCAATTCTATTGATGAAAAGATTTTCTCAGACCATCTCTCAGTTATTATGGAAGTCTGTGTGTAATCCCTACTAATCTAGTAAGTTGTAGCATCAGGTGCTGCAGGAGATAAGACATGGTATCTGCTTTCACGGGGCTTAAAATTTAATAGTAGAGAGGAGATTAATATTCTATGTGCCATGGGGGAGTTACGCAATGTGTTGGAAGCACTAATGAAAGAGAGATTACTTTTGACTAGGGGCTGGGGAAGTCTCCATCAATGCACCTAAAAGCTAAGGGAAAGGGTAGGAATTGGGGGCATTTTGGGTAGAGGGACTAACATGTTCAGTGCCAATAGAGGTGAAAAAGTCCATAATGGGTCTGTACAATGTAAATAGTCTGGTGTTATAAGAGTATAGGATGTGGAACAACAGTAGAAAAGGTTTTATACAGTCATCTGTCACAGGGCACTTCAGTTGTTTCCATGTTTTGGCCACTGTGAACAGTGCTGCAATGAACATTGGGGTACCTAAGTATGTGGACTAAGGTTTTCAAGTTTTGGAGGTAGTTATGCAGAAGGGGGATTGCTGGTTCATATAGTAACTCCATTTTCAATTTTCTGAGGAACATCCATACCATCTTTCA
Source organism: Lyroderma lyra (assembly GCA_004026885.1). Lineage (NCBI taxonomy): Eukaryota > Metazoa > Chordata > Mammalia > Chiroptera > Megadermatidae > Lyroderma > Lyroderma lyra. The sequence continues at coordinate 2,993 of PVJL010016773.1, read as the reverse complement.
TAGTGGTTGTACCAGTTTGCACTCCCAAATATCTGCTGGCCATTTGTATTTCTTCTCGGGAGAAGTGTCTGTTTAGTTCTTCTGTCAACTTTTTAATTGGGTTGTTTGTTTTTTTGTTGTTAAGTTATTAGTTCTCTATACACAATGGAATATTACTCAGTTATAAGAAAAGATGAAATACTGCCATTTACAACAAAATAGATGGGCCTGGAGATCATCATGCTGAGCAAAATAAGCCAGATAGAAAAAAACCAAAAACTGTATGACTTCACTCATATGCAGAATATAAAACTGAAAGCAACAAAGAAATAAATGAATAAACAAACAAAAAATCCATGGACAGAATCAATAGTTTAATGTTTATTTGGGGACAAGTGGGGAAGAGATGGGAGAAGGGGGAGGGCATGAGGGGGGAGCTAAATATATGGTAATGAAAAGAGAACTCACACTGGGTGTTGAACTTAATATACAACAAGTTGGCAATGCACTATAGAATTGTACACCTGGAAACTATGTAATTCTTGCTAACAAATGTCACCCCCATAAGTCTAACAATAAAGAAAAGGTTTTATAGATTGTTTGGAGGTCAGATGACGGAGGCATTTGAATTTTAGATTAAGAGGTTACCTTTTTATTATTAAATTTATTGGGGTGACATTGATTAGTAAGAATTACTTTTCTTGAATTTTCAGAGCTGCTTTCACTTTCTGGTTATCCCTTTTATTTGTTACCCAGCCTTGGGGTCTCATGTGTTACCAATTTGCCCTCAAATTGATGGTGACTTAACCCTTAAACTGAAATTTCTCTGCTTCACACATGATGATGTTGTCTTCCCAACTAGTCTAAAATTTATTGAAGGCGAGAGCTCAGTTTTATTCTTCTTTTTACACTCTCTAATCCTGTAGCATCTGAAACCATTCTTGTAACCCAGTAGGAGTGTGATAAATGCTTACAAAGTGAATGAAATGACTTCAGGTGGAACACAAGTACCAAACCTACATTGAGGTATAAAGGGGAAAGTGAACCTAAAACATGCTTATAGTCACTAAAATTGGCAAGTATCAAAAATGTAGTATACATAATTCTCTGTCTTTCCACCAGCTTTTAGAAAATTGCAGTGAACCAAAATTTCTTTCTTTTAGGACATCCACTGATATTGGGCTGATATATGACTATAGCTGTCTGGGTTTAAATTTCAGCTCATCTATTTATTAACTGTATAACTTTGGGTCAGTTATTCAAACTTTCTGTGCCTTTTCTTTATATCTGTAAAATGGGGATGATAAGTGATGATAATAGCTTCTACCTTATGAATGAAATTGTTTAAAAAAGTAATATTAGGGGGCACTAGAATAGACTCAGGAGCTCATTAAGAGTGTCATACTCACCCACAACAACACCCAGATGATGGTTGGACTTTTGGACTCAAGTGATTGCCAGAGAAGCACACCCTGAAAATAGTTAACCTCTGTACCTTGTTTTCATGCAGAAGCTTACTGCAGAGTTACATCATCTGGACTTGAACAATATTTTTAAATTAGCCATCACATAATGTTAAGAGCCAATGGGAATAGGTTCCATTGTTCTAGTTTATGGTTTTTGCCTTTATTTTTTATTTTATGACAATTCTTTTTTATTAAATTCATTGAAATGGCATTTGTTATTAAAATTACATAGGTTTCAAGTATACAGTTTTATAATACATCATCTACAAGATCTGACAATTAATTTTGCAAACTTGTCATCATGCTTTTATGTTAGCAGCACTGTACAAATAACTCGGTAAGGTTTCAAAATCTTTGTAAATCTGCATCTTATAGTTGTGTTTGTGTCAATGTGTAGTGGTGTCTTGCTGAGTGGTGTTCATTATTGTTGTGCATTTTTGTGTGTCATCGAGAGAATGTCAGCTTGAATTAGAGCAACAAACAAACATTAATTTTCTTGTTAAACTTGGCATGAGTGGAAGTGAAATCAGGGAAAGGTTAGTCCAAGTTTATGAGGATAATTCCATAAGTAAAATGGTAGTGTACAAATGGATTGAATATCTTTTTAAGGGGAAAGAAACATCACTGATTAACAGATATCAGGGCAGTCAGTATGGAGCAGAGCTGATGGAAACACTGCAAAAATTCATTGTATTATGCATCAAAATAGTCCACGTATTGTGAGAAGCATAGCAGACCAAGTAAATATTGATAGAGAGAAAGTTAGGAAAATTTTAACTGAAAATCTTGGTTGAGAAAAGTGTGTGTGAAAATGGTCCCAAAAGAGCTCACCAATGAACAAATGCATAGGAGAATCAGTTTGCCAAGACGTTTTGGAGAGGCAAGACGATGGTTTAGGCTAGGTTGTCTCACTGGTAATGAAACATGAGTGTACCAATACAACCCTGAAACAAAGCATCAAAGTACATAGTGGAAATCATCCAATTCTTCATGGCCAAAAAATTTCATTACTCCAAATCGAGAATCAAAATGATGTTCCTAACATTTTTTGATATCAGAGGAATTGTTCATTATGAATTTGTATCAACTGGACAGTCAACCAAGTTAACTATGGAAAGTGCTGGAAAGTCTGTTTGAAAAAGTTAGATGAAAATGACCTGAACTTTTTGCCAACAACTTATGGCTCTTGCATTATGACAATGCACCAGCTCATGCAGCACTCTCTGTGAGGGAGTTTTTAGCCAGTAAACAACTATATTGGTACAGTAACTCTACTCACCTGGTCTGGTCCCCAATGTCTTTTTTCTTTACCTTGAAATAAAGAAAATATTGAAAGAAGAAATTATGATAGGAGAGAGAAGACAAGATGGCGACTGGAGAGGAGGTTCCTAAAGCCTCTCCCAGAAAACACAATTGAACGGCCGTCCAGGAGCCAAGAAAGCGGACCCTGAGTGACAAACCGGCTGCTGAGAAATCCACAAATCGCAAGTAAACCTGAAGGCTGGCGAGAAAGGGGCGAGTCGGGGAGAGGGAAGGGAGCAGAGACGG
>PVJL010016772.1:0-20027 GCA_004026885.1 Lyroderma lyra | reverse complement strand
CACTCACACTCACCCCCCACTCAGTCTCACACACACACACACACACACACACTCACCCCCCCACTCAGACACACAGTCTCTCTCTCTCACACACACACACACACACACACACACACTCGTAATCTGTGAGGGGAAGACTGGCCATCGTCGCACCACAGATTCGTGTACCGGTCCGTCACACTGCACACCTTAAGCTTACACGACGTACAGTCGCAATCACACCTCAGTAAATGGGAGAACCAACCAACCAGCTGACTGTTGCCCAACTTTGGGGCTCCAAGTTCAGAACATTCCGGAGCCAAGCCTGACTGCTGCCTTCTCCAGCTCATGCTCCCAGGCTCCCATCTTCCTTTCTGCAGCCGCCTGCAGAGTCGTGTGCCCACCCTGGGGCCTCCGTGACCCGAGACAACATGATGGCAACGGCAGGTGTGCAGGCGGCGGGGGGCTAAAAGGTCACACTTCGTAGGCTGGAGGCCAACACTGTGTCAGCGTGGGCTGCGTGGCTGCCGCGGGCTGAGCCGTGCGTGTGCTGGGCGGCAGGCCTGACCTGTACTTCCGGGCCTTTCTGCTCTCCCGACTTGCCGGAAGAGTTAAAGCCGCTGAGTCCAAATAAACGTGAGGCGGCTCTTTGCCCCCTGCCCCGCCGTGCAGTGTGCCTAACCAGAAGCGGCGTGAGTCAGGCTGCCCTGTGAAGGTGACAAGTGTTCTTTGCAGCCAGTTTGGGGACCTCATGACAGTATTTGGAAAAGGAACTCTAGTTCTAAGATTTAAAATGCCCCTTAAATCTAGTGGTTCCAGGCCCACGGCCCGGAGCTCCATCGGCTACTTACTATCTGGGTATCCGAGGTGACCTTCTGCTGCAGGACGCGCAGGTAGGCCTCGGTCCTGTCATCCACTTCGATCCTGGAATGTGACAGTGGCCCGGCATGCCGAGCAGTGACCAAGCGCACGGCGTGACCATGCCCCTCACCCCGCCGTGCACGCGTGCCTCTGTGTAAGACCCGACGTGAGCCCGTGCGTGGCACGGAGGCACCGCTGTGCTGACGAGCGACAGCGGTGGTCCCGCTCACGCAGTTACTGCCATGCAAACACGCCTCCCGTCTTCAGGACGACTGCGTTTTTGACGCTTTCATCACTTCTGAGTCCCCACACCCTCCAACAGCTACCAGTGTCCAGGCAGAAGTGACCTGAACAACTCACATGATGGCTTTTTTCATCTGTATGCCCATTGCTGGCGTAACTTTAAACAGGTTTTGTATCAAGGAGTTGGCTGCCTCGTAGTTCCTCCGCGTGTAGATCAGCAGCCAGTTGTCCAGTGGCTTCACGCTGATGAGCGGCGCGCCCCTCGTCTCCTTAGACCAGTCAGCGAACTGTGGGTTGTAGTCAAACTGAAAGAGATTCAGAGACACGGAAAGTTCTAGGCGCGCTCTCAGTTCTGCCATGCGCGTTGCGGCCTATGTGTGCCCCCATGCGTCTGGACTTAGGGACAGACAAGCACAGAGGGAGGAGAAGCAAGTGTGGAAACAGATCCACGTTAACAGCAGCCCCTGGTGCTCACGGGCACCGGGCACCCGCCTCCGTGCTGTGGCCGCACGCCCCTTTACCTCTTCCGGACTGTGACGCGGGAAGGTAGTACTTCCCTCATGAGACAGACATAAAAGCTGTGGATTTGAAAGTGAAGCAACTGGACTTGGGTGTCAGATACGAGAAGCAAACAGCAAGGCAGAAGCAGACAAACTGGAAGTCCTGCGACCTGGGAACACACGGCGCTCCTCACACACCTGCCTCTCCCCGACAGGACAGTAAACGCCTGCACTCCAGCACCACCCACGTGACACGGCTGCTGCTCAGGACACCGGGGGTTCCTGTAAGCGCACTTCTAGCGCGTGCACACACATGCACATACACGCATGCACATGCAATCACATGTACACACACACGTGCACATACACACGTAGTCACATGTACACACACGCACGTGCAATCACACGTACACTCATGCACATACACACGTGCATATGCACACACACACATCACATGTACACACACGCACAGCCACACGTACACTCATGCACATGTACATACGTGCACACACACGTAGTCACATGTACACACAAGCACATATGTAGTGACATGTAACACATGCACAACACATGTAATCACATGTGCACACATGCACACATACCCACCTGTACAGTCACACACACGCGCACACACTTAGAACACCCACTCTCCTTTTCTGAAGATGCAGAAAAGGCAGCACAATATTTAACACATCCCTGCAAACAAGCTGTCTGGGCAAAAATGAGACCAAATTAATCTGGAGTTTTCTATGTGAAAGGTCACTTTAGTGGCAGACAAATTATCAACCCAATTAGACAGAGTTCTTCTGCACCCCGAGTCGCTCAGGTTATTAAAAACATTAAAGGCACCAGTTGGGGACGTGTCACCAATCACTCAGAGGAGCAGGGCCCGCACCCCCTCCTCGGCTCGCTGTGGTTGACAGCGGGACTGGCGGGGTGGGGGGAGACGAGGTGAGGCGGGCCCCGGGCGCGTGAGCAGGTGTTTCTGCTGCTCTGGCTGACGACTGTGAGGGCCGCCTTACTGTTTTTCCGCCCTGGTGAATCTTCTCCGCCTGCAGAATTCTCCCCGAGAAGGACAGCAGGTTGGAGTCAAAGCTCAGGCCCCAGTCACGCAGCTCCCTTTGCACGTTGTCATCCCTGTGGATTCAACACACGTCGTGCGCGCTGCTGAGTGCCAGGGGACCCGGTGCAACCGCCGGCTGCCAGCGGAGACCCGTCCCAGCACCCACAGCGAGCTCCCCAGCCCTGGGGCCGGCGTCCCCGCACGATGCCAGGAGACATGGGGCCCCGTTCCTGCGACTGTGTGCCCTTCCACTTAAGACGCCGATGCCCAGACGGCCTCTTCCTCACGTCCTAGCCGCGAGGGAACATTTGTCCACAAACACGTCACCTCCTCGTGCTCCCGCTTCCTAACAGAACAATTAGGAAGGCCACGGGCTCCAAAGTTCACCGTCACAACACCTGACACAGAGCGGCCTGCTCCTGAGCACGGAGAACAAGCCCGCCCCGGCCGCCCCAGAACAGCACCCGCCCGCCGGTCCCTCCCCGTGCCCGTGCCCGAGGCAGTGAGCATACTTGTGGATGTAGTCGATGAGCCGCCCCACCTCGCGCTGCCTCTGCTCCGGGGTCAGCCGCGTGTGCACCGCCAAGTCTTTCATCACGTTGAAGTCGTTACGCATTTTGTCTGTCAGTCCTTTAAGTGCAACATGCAGAGGAGCGTGTTCACGGCAACGAGAACCCTGCCCGAGTGTTGGGGAGCAGGGCGGTGACCCGCGAGATGACGTGGAGGGCTCTCCTGGGGAGGGCGGGGCGCAGGGAACCTACCCGTGAGGTAGCAGAGCTCCGGGATGAGCATGGCGGGCCCGGGCAAGGTGCCGCCCGGGCCGCGCCTCCTCTTGGGCTGGCTGACTAGCACGGGCTGTTTCAGGTCGGTGATTTCCTGGTTGTATTGCTATTGAAGACAAGAAACGTATCACTTCACAGAACCCCCCTTTGTCACGCGTGTGTGGACAAAAAGCCTGCATGTTTCAGTTAGGAACTGATGGCACGAGAAGGCTGGTCTCGGAAGCACCCGGACCCCATAGCGGTGCGCCCCGTGCCTCGTCGAGTCCTGCCTCTTTCCCTACAGACTCAGATGGTCAAGGTCGGTGAGGCTCAAAGTTGCAACTAGTGGGCACAGTTCTCTTCCCCCCCCCCCCCCCCCCCCATTTTCTGATCTCTGGATTTACAGACAGTGGCCCGTGTACCAGGGTCTTCAGCACAGCGTGACCCTCTGAAACTATGGTGTCAGGGTGACAGCCAGCGCGTGAGAGTCGTCCTGCTAAGAACCAATGTGGGCAGAGCAGAGGTTCACCTGCCCTGGGACACTCAGTCAGCAAGTTTTCACAACACACTGGTGCCATGAGGGTACGCTTCGATTCTGCAGTATTAAGATCCCCCACACCTCAGGGTGCCCACGTGGCAGTACTAAGGCAAGACTCCACAGTCTGCACAAACACACCAGATGGTGATGTCGTGACAGTGTCCATTCGTGGTGGCCCTCTGGCCTGCAGCTCAGCTCTGTGATTCCAGGCCCGTCACAGGCTTCTGAGCTGTTGGCCCTGTGTCTCAGAGACCCCTGTTCCGACCTCTCTGTGCCCCTGCACCCCCCAGCAAAGCTCTGGCTCACTTTGCTTTTCACTTAAAATAATCTTATCTCCACTCAGCGTACCAGAGCGCAGCACGAGGGTCACCGTGGCCACTGGGCTCGTCCGTGTCTTATTCCTGTCCCAAGGACCTGGCCCCACAGCCTCAGGAGTGGGGAGGCCATAAACTCTAACTTGTTCTTGACCCTGTCTTACAGTCAACTCTTTACCACCCACCCAGGAAAAAAGTTAATTTTCTTAGAAAATCTCACATTGAACACTTGTCTTTGACTATTTTCTTGACTGGGGGGTCTAACAGTTGTCCTCACATGTCACTTAGTTGTGTCCACACACACGGAGACGGCTCCGATCTGCCCCTACGCCCTGTATGTCACTTAAATCCACGGGTCCTGATTACATTACGTGTCTCCGGGGGCCCCAGCACTGCGAGTGGGGAGGGCGGTCCAGCGCCAGGCTCTGACCTTCCGGTAGTACTCCAGGAAGCTCACTTCCGAGCCGTCTGCTTTCCGGAAGGTGCTCTTGGGGTTCTGGTCCCAGTCGATGTCGTCTACTCTGTACGTTTTGTTGTTGTACCTGTGGGACAGTCGCACCCACGGGTATTTGGGGAAGATGCGCAGAAACAGTACACAGGAGGACCGGACGCAGCCTTACACTCAGTCCCACACAAGGGCGTGGGAGTGGGAAGGGGAAGGCGTTTCTCAGACTGTGCTGGCTGGATTACCCTCGGAAAATTAGAACCGAAAAGCCCGAGTCATTAGGTGTCTGTCCTCAGATGCGCAGGTCCCCCGAAGCTCTGTCCCTGAGGAAGGGACACACCTCCCTGCATTTCCTGCCGTCCCACCCCGGACTTCCAAGACCACCTGCCAGCTAACCTTCCAGCACAGACAGCCACGGGGCATTAAAACTTGCGTCTTAAAACAACACCTTACTTGGTGAGGACAATTAGACCAATGAGCTCTTTAGAAACTTGTTCCTGAAACTTGTGCTCCTCCGTCTGGTGGTACAAGCTGAACATGAAGTCCAGGACGGTCTCGCTTCGCAGGACCTTGTGGCTGACGTCGGTGCACAGCATGATGTTGTTCTCGTACTGGAGGATGGATGTGGTGAAGCCGGGCCAGATCACCAGCCTGCGTGCAGAGCGGAGGCCCAGGTGACCGCTCTGCCTGGACCTTTCCTAACTGGCTCTAAAGTACAGCAATTTTCATGGAGTGAATTTTGTTATTTCTAGGTTTTACGTGGTTCCAGAGAAAGACCTGTCTATGACTGTTCTTTTGTAATAATTTTACAAGTTCAATTTCAAATTAAAATACTGACTGGATTGCCAGTTACAGGGAGAAGGAGCTCAGGGTCAGCGACGAGCCTCTGACAGCGGGCGTGTTCTTCACACAAGCTCTAACCATGTTTCAAAAACCAAGTGTGTGTGGCCCAAGAGTGGGCAGAGGTGCAATCTAACCGAAAGCCCCTGGGATTGCTGTCACACCCCTGGCCCTGAGGGCACAATCCTGTTCACTACAGTTGACTGTGGAGCCATCACCATTAGCTGGTGAGTGTTACTATCTAAGAGCGCACAGAGACTCGGGGTCAGACGGCTCTGTGCTCTCCCAGTGACAGCCGAGTCAACACCCTGTGAATTTTACACACCTGAGTGTTGTCCAAGCCAGGTTAATGTCCACTAAATGTGATGGCACCATTACAGCCACAGCAGTAAATGTGGTCATTTCAAGTCCGAGCATCACTTCGAAAGTTTGTGATTAAGCCTAGGAGTAGCAACCTGCACTTGATACAAACCTGTGGTTTGGAATATCAATTGGGTCACTTGGGTTGTAATAATTCCGTCCAATCTGTTGCAAGTTCATGATCTTCAAAAGCCTAGGAATCGACAGGTCAGACAGAGAAGTGAATGTTGGTTAAGTGCCCCCGATACCACAATCACAGTGGTGTATTTACTGCGGGGGGGCGGGGGTGGGACTGCGGTCCCCAACCAGAGTAGATCCAGCCCACCTTCTGGTTTCTGTGTGGCTGGGGGGCTGAGTGGCTTCTCACAGGCAGGACCACACGGCCTGCAAGCCCAAAGCATTTACTGTCTGCTCCTCGCAGAAATCTGCCAACCCCTCGTTCAGAGAAAGAGAAGTCTAGAATAATCACATTAATTCAAAACAGGTACCACCACCAATTGCGTCCTGGCGTCAGAGACCGACGTCTCATGAGCGACTTAAAGAGGCGAGTTCCTAGGGTGGACTCTCACACCTCGGGCCTCAGGCTGCTGCTCCCCAGGGACTGACTGTAGGTTTGGACACTACGCTGTGTCACTGAGAGCCAGGGACAGCTCACAATGTGCCTCTTGTGATGAACCACATCAGGCTGAGCAGAGCTAACGCTGCCCGGCTCCCTGACCAGACACCACGCGTGGGGACAAGGGACAATGTCAGCCGCTTCTGACAAGCTCATGTCCACATCCGAAGGGAAGTCACAGACACCTGCTGCCCGACGTTGGCGTGTCAGTGCCCACGCCTGAGACAGTGACATACAGTGACCCGATGCCTGACAGACCAGCGAGACACCGAGGACACAGCATTCAGCTCGTCTGTGCGCTCACAGCGTTTCTTACTAAGATGTTGCAAAGTGCTAACGGACCTCCTGAAGATAATGTTGTAGAACTGCAGACAAGTCGGCGACGTGGGGGGGAGCTCATTGGTTAGCGTGATGGTTATCCTCACGTGCTCTCCATTTCGGGTCTGGCTGAACACTTCGGTCACCTGGGGCCGGAGGGGGAGACACGGACCCTGTGTGGTTACAGGGAACGGAGCCCGATCCCAGCGTGCCTGCTCCGCACAGGAAGGCCAGGGCGTGGAAGGAGGGTGGCGGGCAGAGACGAGGGGCTCCGCGCTGTCCTGCACCTGAGCTGTCATCACCGGGTCAGCCCGGGAAGTCAGATGACACAACAAGGGCCAAGTGCCCTTGGGCTGATGACACAGGCCAGCACTGGGGTTGCTCTGAGCGCTGCCCCTACATGGTAGCAGTTTTGCTCAGAATACAGACTCCCACTCCCTGCCCACACAGCCACCTGCAATCACCTTGTGCTGTAGTCTCTTAGGTAAAAACAGTATCGTCCCGTCGAAAGCGTGACACCTGCCAATCAGGTCCTCGTGCTGGAACAGCAGGGCCGAGCGGAGCCGGCGGGCTTCCATCAGGGGGTTGTAGTCGACGTGGTACTGGTGCAGCGCCCACTGCGGGCGCGACGTCAGGCGGAAGTGGTTGGTGCTCAGCCTCACGATGATGCCCGAAGAGCCTGCGGCGTAAGTCACACGCAGTTACGAGCTGCCACGTCTGCCTTCCCTGCGGCTTTCCTCTGTGACCCACAGGCAGAGCGCAGACACCGACTGCGGGGGCTCCTCCGCCCTCCGGGGAAATGCCTACAAACCCACACTCAGACACCAGCCCTCCTCGGACCACGTGATGGACAGCCGAACCGGCCACACCTCCAGGGCAAAGAGTTTTATAAGAAGGGACTGGGGTGATGTTTAGTGCCACGGCGCTGGGGGAGGGAACGCACGTCGCTGACCGAACGCGCCCTCTTCCTGGAGACCTGTCCTGCCCACGTGCGGGGACAGGGCCCGGGTCAGGGTCCTGAGCGCTGAGAGGCGTGCGCAGCTGTGCCCGCAGGACGGAGCCTACCCGTTTTTGACTCCTTCACATGGTCAAGGTTCTGTCTCGTGTTCACACCAAGGTCATGAAAGTCTCTTCGACGACCCCCTCTCTCTGCTAATGACAACTCCTGAAATCCAGCAGAAATCTGGAGTTCTTAAAAATAAAAAAGTTACACACCTAAGTAACAGGAAGCGCGGAGCCAAGAGCCCGGCCCTCTCCCACCCACAGACGCCAGAACTGGTTCCGCAACCGCGGCCCAGACAGACGCCAGCTCCGACCCCTGTGCCGACGTCTTAGCGTGGGCTTGCACGTCTCTACCCGAGGACCGAGGACAATGGACTTGACAGGGACGCCGTCAGCCTTCTGTGAGACGGTCCCTCACAAAGCACTTTGCAGGAGCTGCCGCACCGCTCGGACGGGCCCCTCAGTGAGCTCGGGCCCCGAGGGCTGTCTGCACCGCCCGCACGTGGGAGTGCTCCGTGCCCAACCTCACAGCAACAGCAGGTCACAGAGGCTTGCTCTGAATTTTTCCCTGGAAAAATTTAATTTTTCTTTAAAAAATTTCAGTTCTGGATGCAAAAACCTGATGGCAAGTTTCCGAATGTAACCAATGACGAAGTGTGTTCCCCTCGCTAGTACGATCCTGCGGTTACTGTGGCAACCACCGCCTGCTGGCCGACAACCTGTAAGACGACAGATCTGCGAACGTGAGAGGCCGGGGACCCTGCGAAGTCCCCTCCGTGCGGTTGCCAGAGCAATTTATTAAAAACCCGAATCTGCCGCTGCTGCATGTACGCACCCCCCGGCCCACCCCGCACAGGGAGGAACCGAGGCCCTGAGCAGGCCCCACCAGCGCCAGCTCTGCTAAACCCGTCCCTGTTATTTCTAAAACGCAGCAGGTTCTCGAACACTCGCTGTGACGAGCACACTCGGCGTCCCTACAAAATCAGTGCAGGCTGGTAACGTCCGGCCTGGCGTTTGTGACCCCAGTAAGGTTGAACCCCCACAGTGACGCTTCCCTGTGAAGGGCGATGGCACCCTTTTACAGATGGGGACTGAGGGCACGAGGAACCTGGCGCAAGTCCGTGAACGTCAGCACGCAGAGTTCAGGACGTGCCACGATGCACCTGCACCCAGGCTGTAGGGCCGCGCTCTGAAAGCTGCGTCCGCAGGCCGTTTCACGCCAAGCCGGACTCAGTAAGACGGCGCTGGCCGTTCTGGACAGGGCTGACGGAACTCAACATTGTAAGTGGCCTCACGATTAGAGGAAGTGATGGGCAAAACCCTTTAAAGAGATTAAATGAGTTCTCAACAGGCACATAAAATCACAGTCCTTGTGCCCCAAAAGTAACACGTCAATTAGAAAAGGCAATTAGAAGAAAGGGGGTCTTGTGGTTGTCACTTTAAGTACGTTGCAGCGCTATCGACAACATACGTGTTTCTCCAAAGTTTTACACAGAAGACACACACGCTGCTTACTGCAAACCCAGAGATGCCGTTTCAGTTTGTTCCATCGGCTGCAACTCAGGTGGCTGCTGCACCTCTGACGACGGTTCGCAGGCTGCTGTCGGGCCCGGGGCGGTGTCCCTCCTCCACGATCGCGCTGACATGACGGTGCGCTCACGGGTCTGCTGGGTCCAGCCCATCAGTGGGACTGCCCCACCCCACGGGGCCCAAGTGCCGGTCTCACAGTGGCCACGATTGGGGGTGGGGGAAACAGGTGGGAAACGTTCCGGTTTCCCTGAAATCTCGCTGAAGAGGCAGCTCAGCGTCTCCCCTGGCCGCTGCTGCAGTCCCAGTGCAGCCCCCGCCCCGCCGTCCCCCAGCCGCGTGCCGGAGCAACGAGCGTCGTCCCAGGTGGTGTGCGCGCTGCCCGTTGACGCCGACGGTGTTTGTCACAGTCCAGTTTATTCCGCCTCACGATTTTAGATTCACCGTGTTTTCTCTAATGCGCACGATTTGGTTCGTTGTGACTAAATATTTGGAATATGTTGGAACTTAATGCAAGAAATAAAGCTGGGGACCCGCTCTGCTTTCTAGTTACCCATGTGCCCGCGTCCCACGCCCACCTGCATTAATTCCCCCTGTGGACAAGGGTCTGTGTTTTCCTAAACAAAAACCGACCTAACAGCCGGAGGAGAAGCTGGCGTCCATGCTGCATCCAAATAATTCACTCTGGCAGCGACGCGGTGAAAGGCACCTGTGTGGCATCGGAACCGAGCTCTGGCCCCACGTCTGAGACACAGGGTGACGCAGTAGAGCACGTGGGAGAATGCACTTCACAAACCCAAGTTATGGGTGTTGAGCCCGGTCCAGCCTTTGACGTCACCGAGGACGTGAAGGGAACGTCCTGAGACGGTCTGTGAGCTTAGGACGTGCCTGCCGCGGCAGAACCCGGGTCCTGACAAGGCCGCGCCCCGCCGGCTCCCGGGGGAGAGGGCGCCCTGGCCTCCCACAGTGGCGGGGTCACAGGCTGGGGTCCCATGCACGCCAGGGGGGCGCGGGACCCGCTGAGCTAGCTCGCGCCCGTGTCGCGGCTCACGGCTAGCACACCATGCGCACACGCACACGGCCTGTCCCCCTCCCTTCACCTCGGGACTTGCCTGCGGCTCCTCCTGGTCCTCTCTGTCGTCCGCGGCCGACCAGGCCCCCCTCTGCGGGCGGCTGCTGCGGTCTGGGCGGGGTGAAACCTGGCTGCTGACTCTGCAGTGACATGCAAATAAAGACAGCTCAGCGGATCGGGAGCTCACAGACCAGAAGCAATTCCACAGGACTAAGGGATTCACCCAGGCGGATCTAAACGGTCCGGGGGTTTTAGGATGGACGGTTCTTCAGGAAAGTCAGGAGCCCGTTTCCAGTCCCCTGGGGGATGGGACATCCTCACAGGACGCTCCTGGGCCTGCGGCTCACAGGCCAGCCTAGGCCGAGCGAGGGTGACTGCCAGGGCTCCGTTGCCCGCAGCGAGAACACGCGAGTCACTCACCGCGGCTGTGCCCACGTGCTGCACCATGTCCTGCCCGCGGGCCCGGCCCCGCGCTCGCGCTCGCGCTCGCCCGGTCATTGCTGGCGTTCTTGCAAGGAAGCAAACGTGAAGACAACGCTCAGTGCACACGATGTCACTGCACTGTTTCCGCGAGGCTGCTTTCCACCTGATTTAGTCAAGAATTCTCAGATAAGCTCTGGGGTAACCTCTCGTGACATAGCTTCTTAAGGCTCGAATGCCCCTACCTGCCGCGAACGTCAGGGCTGACTGTGGAGCGGGCGCTGGGCGAGGTGCAGGGCTAATGGGGAGGGCTCACTTCAGTGGGAAAGACTGGGCGCCTCCGGCACTGCTACGTACTTCTTTTGCTTAGGGGACCCCCCGTGAGACCGGGCGCTGGGGGCCCGTCCATGCCAGGCCCGTGACGCGGTCCTTACGCACAGACCGCCTCCTCCTGGATCTTCCCAGTTCCATGTGTAGCTTAAAGGTGACATACCCAAACTACCATCTTCCCTGGGACACCATTTGTGTCCCATACCCTCATTCTTGGTGGGTGGCTTCATCGTGCACTTTGGCTCTAAAGAAAAACAACTGAGCTGTTTTTCTCTAAATTGCTCCTTATTGCCCTGCTCATCTGACCCAACCACTCTCCGTGTCCAGCACCACCGTGCTCCTCAGTGCCCGCTGTGAGCCGGCCTCCGTGCTGGGCATCAGCCATGTTGCTCCACGTAAGAGTTTCCCCACTCCTCTCTTCCCCCCAAGCAGAAAGCAGTACCTTCAGGTTAGCAAGGGTACAGACCTCAGACCCCACCCCTTCACGTCACCTGGGACTTGTGTCCTTCTGTGTCAAGTGGAGTTGGAGGGACCTAACACACAGGCCACTGTGAGGCCCCATGAGAACACACACAAAGCACCTACAAAGTACCTGCATGCAGGAAGTGCTCAACAAACTTGAGCCCTAGTGGCGAGGCGGAGAAAACAAACACCGAACTTTTAAAAGTTTAGCCAAGGAAAAAAGCGAAATGTTCTCACAAAAAAGAAGGTAGGAACTGATTTATACGCAGAAGGGCCCTGCCCCCAGGGACACTGACATTTACGTGAGGGGGAGGGCTGGAACCGGAAGGCGGGTGGTGCCAGTCTTCCAGACAACAGGGACCAGCCTGTGACAAGTGTCTGTGCCCAGTGTGGCTTCCGGGCAGTAAGTGGCGGGGGCCCTGAGCGGGCACCCTGAGCGGGCACGTCCGTCTGCACAGGGACTCGCAGATGAAAACGTTCAATGTGATGAGACCATTGAGGGTTCTAAATAGGAGCAGGTTATGACGTCATTAACGTGTCTGCGCACTCTGCTTCAAGTCAGATTATCTTCTGAGCTTTAACAGCTTCTAAAAGTCTTTGTTCCATGACCATCTTGCTAGCAAGACAAATCGAATGAGTCCCCATTTTTAAGACCTCTGTGACTTCCTATCATGTTCTACAGGATTAAAAGCAAATGCAGTAGTTCACCTCATTGTAAAAAGCCTTTACAACCTCATTCTAACTCAGCAGTTTCCAAAGGGCGTTACACAGTCCAATCCGCTGAGACGCCAGGGTGTCATAATTATCTTACACCATTGCAAACTAGTTTGTTTTACACTGTGTATTACGACAACGGGTACACGTACACAAGGTGCATACTGGCACAAGGGTGTACGTGCATGCCCACGTCCCACTGACGATGTACCCCATCAGATCTCAGACCAGCGTACACCACTCACCTCCAAGAGTCACCTCAGACCCCGGCATGTCCTTTGCCAAAGTGCCTACCCTCCTCTCCAAACCGGAAGAATCCTGATACCTCATCCTCTAAGGACCAGCTCAAAGGCCACCTCCACCCTCTCCTGCAAAGCCTGTCTGCACCTGACGCTCACAGCTGCCACAGTGCACGGTAATTAGCCTCCCGCATGGGGCGCTCCTCGCCTGGGCTAATCAAGTTCAGTCCTTTGCACCCAGCCCAGTGTTTGGCAGCCTGCCAGTAACTGTGACTTTAAAAAACACAGTGACAAGCTGAACTGCCACCTTCAAGAAAGAACACTTTTTAGAGTGCATAGTTCAGGAGTGCTCCAAGTGTGGTCCCCGACAGGCAATACCTGCAACTTGCTGGAAATGCAACCACACAGGGTCCCCATTATTATCCTGCCTGAGCCAGAAGCTCCAGGTGACGCTGACGCTCACGGAATCCGAGGACCCCAGGGCGCACTGCCCACATCACTGAACTCAGGCTTGATGACCCGTGTCCTGGTTTGCACAGGCTGGCCTCAGTTCTCAGCTCTGGGTCCTTGCAACTTGAAAGGGACCCCAGGCCGGACTGCCCATCATGTGGCCACCCTGATGGAGACATGGAGCTGGTGCCACCCAGCCTCGCACTCCAGAGAAATGACATCTGGGGCACCTCCATGGCCGTCCAGGCGGCCACCGGACGCCGGTGTTCACCCGAAGCACCAGCCCTCCTGTGCCCGGGTCCAGGCCGCTCTGGTCACCCGACTTGGCGGCTCCCCGACCCTGCCCAGGGCGGAGGCCACCGCTGTGGTGTGGTGGCCCCGCGGGGTCGAGTCACCGCGCCGTGGAGGCCCCCGCCCGCCCCGGGGCCGCGGCCTCACCCGCCCAGAGGCTGGAGCCGGGAGAGGCAGACGTGGCCGCGCTGGGCCTCAGCGACGCCGCGGAGTTGCGTCTGCCTCGCCGGCGGTCGCAGCACTAACAGTCCCCGCCACCGGATCGCCAACGGTTACCCGCGCGCAATCCCTCCGCGCCGGGACTTGGTGCCCCGGCCACTGGCCGCCGGGAGCGGCGCTTCCGGGTCCACAGAGCCGCGCCGCTCGCTGGTTCCTGGTGTCCTGTGCGCGCTGCTCCCGTGCGTGCCCGCGGGCGCCGGCGGAAGTGGGCGCGGTCCTCTTTTTCTGGGCGGAGGGGCACGGACTTCAAGAGGCAACGTGCCCTGCACGTGACCCGCTCCTAACGGCGGGTTTTCGGAGGGGTGGAGCTGGGGGCGTGGCGGGCCCCACCCCCGCCTGCCCTGACCCCGCCCTCCAGGCCCCCGCCCAGGCCCCCGCCCCTGGCCCACCGGGCTCGGTGCACTCTGGCTGCAGGGACAGGGTTGCGCACGCGGCGCATGCTCCGTAAACTTGGAAATTGTGACCCGGTGCGCTTCCACCGCCGTGATGCGGAAATGTGGACTTAATCTGGAGTTGGCCACTGAATTTGGCAGTTATTTCACACCTCAAGTAGGGAAATGAGAGATAATTTTGCCCACCCTCCCCCAAATAAATTGACGTGGCAAAGGCCGCGGGACCAGGCGGCTGCGCACCTACGCATTGAACTGCCCAAACCCGCAAACGGTGCGCTGAGCGCATGCATGTCAACGTGTCCCGCAGTGACTCCCAAACGCTACCTGCACGGGGCGTGGCAGATCGCTCCGCCCCCACCCCAGATTCTCACGCTGTGGGCTCAGCAGAGGGTGGACCCCGCTTTGCATCTCTAACAAATTTCTGGTGACGCTGGTGCAGCTGGTCCAGGGGCCACGTGGACATGAGTCCCTGAGCTAGATGCTGCAGTGCCCTCCACAGGAGTTTTTGTCACTGGGCAAAACTATTGTAAATATTGTCCAACAGAGCACAAGAATTGGTCCGCTGAGAAGTGGGGCTGCTCGTACCCAATTTTGTGACTAGTAAATAACTCAGTAGCTTCTTTATAACTGTAGCGGGTAGTGGCAATGTGGTGGCCTTTAGGGACTTGTTCTCCAGCTGCATTTATATAGCAAACATGTTTGTTTGTTTATGCTTAAGCGTGTGTGTTTGGTGGGGGTGTGGAGGAAGCCTCCTAAGCCGCCTCCCCCGAGTCCTGCAGTCTGGGCTGTGGGCAGAAAGGAACGGGAGATTTCAGTGCTGCCCACACTAGCTGGATTGTAAAAATCCACTGGGTGTTTGCAACTTCTGAAAAACACACATTCCAGACGATGCTGATTCAGTAGGTTCGGGACGGAAGCAAGGAAAAGAAAAAAGGGAGTTCCCTGATGGTGTAGTGGCTTAAGGCTTCGGTGTTGGCGCTGTCAGCGCTGCGGCCTGGGTTCGATTCCCAGTCAGGGAGCTACCCACATACCAAAAAGCAAAAAAAAAAAAAAAAGAAAAAAAAGTTTGTTTGTTTTTTACACTCAGAGGAGTTTGAAACATTTGAGGCCAGATCTGTGATCCTGACACTTGACTTTATGAGAAAGGGTAACACGTGAGGACGGAAGTACTTTGGGACAAAACCAGAGGCCTCACCAAGGTTTGCACTTTTTTTAAAAAGTAAAAAGGACAATTTGAAAGACAACGTGAACTTCCGGTTCTCCAGGAAGGATGTGATCTGTGGGTGAAAAGTCTGTTCTGCGAGTCGGCCAGCAGATGGCGGAGTGGAACAAGAAACGGACCTGGGCAGCCTCCCGGCCGGGGGGGACCTGTCACGGGTGGACGTGGGAGGGCCGAAGGAGCAGCGTTCCCGCGTGTTTGTTTTCTCCGGGCGCCTGAACTTGTCACTGCTGGAGATGCGGTGCTTTTGTGAGCATCCCAGGGGCATCTTGGGTGTGTAATGTGCAAAATTGTGGCTTCTAATGACATCGAAAGCGGGGACGCGACAAGGTGTGGGCACCCTCGTTCTCCCGCCAGTGGAAACGATCTGGCTCACAGAGCTCACCTGGAACTCAGAGACGACAGCCGCAGGCACAAACCGGGGGAACGCTGTTTGTGAAAAGTTTCCCTACTGGCAGCGGGACTAGGAGCCTCCTGGCAGCAGTTTCTGGAGGTGACAATGTGTCTGACGCCCCAGACTTGGAGCAAACGGATGCGGCCGCGGGTCCGGGGCGTGAGGGGGCGGATTGTCACTGAAGGTGAGCCCAGTGCTTGCGGGGAGGGGTGGTGGGGAGACGCCCCGAGGACGTGCTGGAGCCGTGGGGGAGGCGTGCGCGGAGCACCGGGGACCGGGCAGGCGGCAAGCGTGACGGGTACACGCAGAGGCTGACACTGAAGGGACAGACCAGGTTGTAGACGTAGAGTGACAATAGAAACTGAGCATCAGACTGCTGCATGCACCCCGCTGGCAGCTGTGACTAAAACACGCTCTTTCTTGTGGACATGGAAGCAGGCAGAGCTCGGCTGGGCCCCGAACGGGGCGGACGCGGGGACTGTGACAGACAGGAGTGCCATCGCGGTACCAGAAGGGGACAGGGACTGGGCCCCAGCACGCCCCTACCCGGAGGATAGGTCCAGACCTGCTGGTTGTGACGTGAATCCACTGTGACTGTTTGTTTCGTTTTGTGGAGGTGAAATCATGTCACATAAATTCCGAGTTACGTCAGGGACACACGGTTTGCGCAGACACGCAGCCTCTCTCGGTACCTGTCAAGGGTTAGGAATTTCGGGGCAAACGGGGACCTGGTTTCAGTGAGTTCTTGTCGCGTGCAGTTCTCATCGATCTCTGTTCTGAGCAAATCTCAGCCTCCCCGAAACCCGCTGGTAGAACGTGCCGGTGTCCGCACCCGCGTCTCTGAGGGACGCGCACGAGACAGCACTTTGGAAACGGCTCCGGCGAGGGCGCCGCGTCCCCAACGGCAACAGTCACCGCAGACGCGCGCTTAGTCTGTTGCTGGAAGTCTCCATTGCTCCCTGCACTGAGTCCCATGGGGACCCTGCACTCCCAACCCGGGCCCCCAACCCGGGCCCCCAACCCAGGGCTCCCAACCGGGGCCCCCAACCCTGCGCTCACAACCGGGGCCCCCAACCCCGGGCTCCCAACTGGGGCCCCCAACCCTGTGCTCCCAACTGGGGCCCCCAACCCTGCGCTCCCAACCCAGACCCCCAACCCGGACCCCCAACCCGGACCCCCAACCCGGGCTCCCAACCGGGGCTCCTCTTTTGGACGTCGTTGAGCGTGGGAAGTGACCGGTAGCAGCCGTAGAAGCGATCTGCGTCGTGGGCCGGCCTGCGGTTCCTTAAATTCAGAGAGTGACAGTCAAGGCCTTGGAGTGTTTTTGCCACAAAATCACGAGACGTTATCCTGGGCCGGCGACCCGACGGGCCACGGGCACTTGATGACGACGTGCCTGCCCCCCCGCCCACCCACGGGACGCGTGGGGGAGCTAAATGTGGTCTGCCACGCAGTGCGACACGGCGCCGCCTCGGGGAGAAGGCAGCGCGGACGTGTCCCGAGGACCTGCTGCGGAACGAGGAGGCCGGGCACGAGGAGCCCGTGGCACCGGCCCTGCTGGGAGGCCACATCCCGGACGTGCACGTCTGCGGGCGCAGGAGTGCGATGACGGCCTGCGTGTCGCTCGGCAGGTGGCCGTAAAGAGGCTGAGCGCGGTGGCTGTGCTCCCTGGACTCCCACGGATGGGTAGCCGCCACGCTACCGCCACCAGCGCCACCGGCGCCACCAGCGAAACTATCTGACGGACGAGGTGAAAACCTCCACGTGAAGGTGGAGGAGCTTGACCTTGCTATGAAATTGCATCTGTCCACCCAGAAGACTGGCGTGTCACTCCAACGTGTGCTCCATGTTAGTTCACGGAGGTCACATAGGTTCGACCACGTCACCACGCATCCGAAGTCCTTTGGCTTCGTCAGCGGTCACCCGTTTCCGTGTCTAGCGTCTGTCATCGTCAGCTTCAGCTGAAGAGATGCCGTCACTGTTTTCGTCCTTGTCACCCTCACGCTACGTGACTTTCGTGGAATGTCTCGGTGTCGGATGACATTACTGACCTAGTCCGCACCCTCCCATGAGCTAAGTCCTGTCTCGGTCCCTCCTGGCCTGCGGACCTTAGGTCCAGCTCTCTGGGGGCCTGAAGCATGTCTCTTTTTGATCTTTAAAGATTTTCATTAAAAATACAGCTAACAAACAATGTTACATTAGTTTCAGGGGTTCACCATGGCGATTCAGCGTTCATACACCAAAAGAAGGGATCGCCACGAAGCGTCCGTGCTGTCACAATGTCATTGAATAATGGGGGGATAATTCCCTCTTATTTCGTGTTAATTGGGGGTGTGCCAGCATAGCGGTTAGACACGCACGTAATTTACGACGGGACCCCCGGACGGGTCTCGTGCCCGCTGTTCACAGCCATTACCGCATCATTCCCTGCGCTTTGCTTTACGTCCCCACGACGATTTTACAACCACCGATGTGTACGGCTTAATCCCGCCCCCTCCTTTCCCGCCCCCCAACCGCCCTCCCACCTGGCGGCCGTGGTCAGGTTCTCCGTGTCTATGCGTTTGCTTCTGTTTTGTTTATTTATTTTCTTCTTCCGACTGCACATGTGAGTGAGGTCACATTGCATCCGTCTCGGTCTGACACGCCACTCAGCACAAACCCTCCGCGTCTTCGGATTGGCACTTATAATCCATCTCGATCGGAAGTAATTGCTGACAGATAAGTAGCTATTGCCATTTTGTTATATAAAATCCCCCCTCCCTCCCATCTTTAAGAAGTCCCTCTAACCTTCCTTGTCACACTGCTCGGTGGCGATGAACTCCTTTAGCTTCGTATTGTCTGGGAAGCTCTTATCTGTCCTTCGCGTCTGAGCGCCCGCCTTGCTGGGCTGCGTCGTCTCGGTTGCGGGTCCTTGCTGTCCATCACGCCGAATATGTCCTGCCACCGCCTTCTGGCTGCGACTTTCTGCTGAGAAATCAGCTGACCGTCTCATGGGAGCTCCCCTGGCGGTGGCCTTTCTCTTGCCGCTTTTAAGAGTCTGTTTGTCTAACCTTCGGCATTTTAATTACGACGTGTCTTTGGGTTCATCTTGTTGGGGACTGTCTGCGGTTCCCGGGCTCGTGTGTCCACTTCCTTCCGCGGGTGACTGACATTTTCAGTCATTGCATTTCCTCAAGGAGGTTCCAGGCCCCTAGCTTTCCTGGTGCCTCCAGGATGCAAAAGTTGTTTTGCTCGATGCGGTCTCAGAAACACCTTAAACTATCCTCGTTTTTTTCTTAATTCTTTTCTTTCCTGTTCTGACTAGGTGTTCTCCGTCACCTTGTCTTCTAAATTAATGCGTCAATCCTCTGCTTCACCGAGTCTCCTGGTGATTCCTTCCGGCACATTCTGCATTTGCGTTGTTCTTTATTTCTAACTGGTTCTTTCTCTGGTGGCTATGTCCTTCTTGATCCTTGCCGTCGCTTTGGGGAGATCTGAGGTCCTGGAGCATCCCTGTAACCACTGTTTGGAACTCTGTATCTAGTAGGTTGCTTGTATCCATCTTCTTTAGTTACTTTTCTGGAGTTTCCCCCGTTCTTTCATTTGGAATATGTTCCCTCGTTTCCCCATTTGGGCTGCCTCTCTGTGTTTGTTTCTATGTATTAGACAGATGTGCTGCGTCTCCCAGTCTTGGTCAGGTGGCCCTAGTAGTACGTGCCCCGTGGGGCCCTGCCACAGTCTCCCTGGTCACCTGTTCTGGGTGCTTCGGGAGTGTCCCATGTGTGTGCCCTCCTGTTCTACTTAATTAAGCCTTGATGGCTGTTGGCCCATCAGTGGGTGGGATCGACCCTCAGGCTGACAGGCAGTGGGTTGGGCCACGTCCATAGCTTGTGAGGTGCTGTGCAGGGGGCTTACACAGAATTCGGCCCAGCAGGCTCTGATGCTCTGACACCACCCTTTGTGTGTGCTGCTTGTGGGGCTGACTAGGCGGTGTCTGCTGTGGTCTGAAATGGACCTCCAAGTATGTTGGTTCTGGGGTCTGTTGGGAGGGGCTCTGGTGAAAGCCCAGGTCACCCGCTGCCTGTGACCAGACAGGGACGACCTGGTAGGAGCTACAAAGTGATCTGCAGTTGTTGGCTGCTTGTGCTGGACCTGGAGGCATGTGGATGAGGCCATACTGCAGACTGAGGACGGCTGCCACCAGTACTGGGTCTGGGGCAGCTCTGCAAACACCAGGCCAGCCAGAGGCCCACTGCTGCCTGCCACCTCCTGGAAGGTTCAGCCACAGACAGAGCCTTGTGTGGTGAGCATGCTGGGCGAGGCGGGGTCTCGGGGACACTGGGGTGGGACCTGTGTGGTCACCAGGTTACCTTGTGTTGAGCACGCTGGGCGAGGTGGGGTCTTGGGGACAGTGGGGTGGGACCTGTGCAGTCACCAGGTTCAGGGACACTGGGGTGGGACCCGCCTGGTCACCAGGTT
>PVJL010016771.1:0-20073 GCA_004026885.1 Lyroderma lyra | reverse complement strand
GGAGAAAGGGGAGGGGGTGGGAGAGGAGGGGGGAAGCTAAATATAAGGTGATGGAAAGAGAAGTCACATTAGGTGGTGAACTTATTATACATCAAGTTGACAATGCACTGTAGAATTATATGCCTGAAACCTATGTAATCCTTGCTAACAGATGTCACCCCAATAAGTCTAACAATAAAAATGAATTTAAAAAAAAAAATTTGAAGACACAAATAGAAGAATGTTCATATTCGTAGTTTGAATGAATCAACATAATTAAAATGTCCAAATTGCCAAAAGCAATATACAGATATAACACAGTTCCCAATAAAATCTCAATGACTTTTTTCAAGAAATAAAACAAAAAAAAATCATAAAATTTGTATGGAATCACAAAAGACCCTAAATAGCCAAAGCAATCCTATCATGAATGAACAAAACTGTAGGTATCACACTTTCTGACTTCAATTTATACTACAAAATGACAGTAATCAAAATAGCATGGTATTGGCAGAAACACAGTTACACAGATCAAATGAATAAAACTGAAAAACTTGAAATAAACCCACATATACAAGGTCTAACAATTAAGTTTGCAAATTCATCCTAGAAAAGTGCTACATACCTTATTGCTGAGTATTATCATGTTCATCTTTGAAGTACTCCCCTTGTGAAGCTATGCATTGACACTAGCACCTAGTCTACCCTTCAAAACAATTTTGGAACTCTTTTTCTGGAATGGTTATGAGACCTACTGTCATATTACCATTCATGTCCTAAATGTCATCAAAATGCCTTCCTTTCAATATGTCCTTTATCTTCAAGTAAACAAAGAGTCATTGGGAGCCAAATCAGGTGAGAAGGAAGGGTATTCCAATGAAGTTGTTTGTGTACTGGCTAAAAACTCCCTCACAGACAAAGCCATGTAAGTTGGCACATTGTCATGACGTAAGATCCATGGGTTGTCGGCAATAAGTTCAGGTTGTTTTCATCTGATTTTTTTCATGCAGCCTTTTCAGCATTTTCGAATAGTAAACCTGATTGACCATTTGTCCAGTTGGTACAAATTCAAAATGAACAACCGCTCTGATATCAAAAAAGTTTAGCAACACCATTTTGACTCTTGATTTGGACTGATGGAACTTTCCTGGTCATGAATTGGCTGACTTCCATTGTGCGTTTTGATGCTTTGTTTCAGGGTTGTATTGGTACACCCATATTTCATTACCAGTATTAACATGTTCTGAAATATCATCTTGCCTCTACAAAAGGTCTTGACCAACTTTGAGTCTTCTATGCTTTTGTTCATCAGTGAGGTCCTTCAGAACCATTTTTGTACACATCTTTCTCATGCCAAGGTCTTCAGCTAAGATTTTCCTAACTGTTTCTCTATCAATGTTTACGTGGCTTGGTATGCTTCTCACAATCAGTCAATGATTTTGATGCACAATTTGACAAAATTTTGCAATGTTTTGATCAGTTCTGCTCATTACCCACTGCCCTGACCTCTCTTCATCAGGAATGCTTCCTCTCCCCTCAGAAAAATGTTTAATCCATTTGTATACTGTTGCTTTGTTCATGGCATTATTCCCATAAACTTGGACTAACATGTTCCTGATTTCACTTCCACTCCTGCCAAGTTTAAGAAGACATTTAATGTTTGTTTGTTGCTCTAATCTAAGTTCCGACATTCTCGTGATAGCACCCAAAAACACACAAAAACAATAATGGACACCACTCAGCAAGGCACAGCCACACATTAACACAAACACAACTGTGAGATACAGATATACCAAGGTTATGAACCTTACCTAGTTGTTTGTACAGTGCTGCTAATGAAAGCACACAGTTACAAGTCATAAACTTAATTGTCAAATCATTTATGTGGGCAGATAATTTTTGACAAAGCAGCCTACAATATGCAATAGAGAAAAGAAAGCCACTTCCATGAATAATGCTGAGAAAATTAGAAAGCCACATGCAAAACAATGAATCTAGACAGTGATCTCTCACCAATTACCAAAATTAACTCAAAATGGATCAAAGACCTACACTTAACACCTGAATTAATAAATTGCATAGAAGAAAGCATATGTACTAACCACATAGATGTTAGGTTCAGATAAAATTTTATGAATTTTACCTTAAAGGTAAAGGAAGTAAAAGCAAAAATAAATGAATGGGACTATATCAAACTGAGAAGCTTCTGCACAGAAAAAAAAAAAACTACAAACTAAATAAGAAACCAAAAGAATAGGAGAAAATATTTGCAAATAATACCTAATATCTAAAATATATACAGTTATTGTAAAATGCGAAAACCACAAACAATTCAATTAAAAAATTGGCATATGACTTGAACAGATACTTCTTCCTGGATGACATACAAATGAACAACAGATATAATATACATTGGCTGACCAGATGTATCATTTTAAATGGGACAGAAAACAACAGCACTGTCTCATTTCAAATGGTATATATGGTAAGCCTAGTCTCACTGGAGTAATTTCAAGGTGTCAGTAGGCTGACCACACCTATTCTTTGAAAAGGGACAGTACTTTTACTTTCTCTTCCATTTAAAGTGGTACATATGGTGAGCCTAGATATGAGGCCAGACAATTAATTTTGCAAACTCATCCTAGAAAAAGTACTACATACCTCATTGCTGAATATTACTATAGTCACCTTTGAAGTACTCCCCTTGGGAAACTATGCACTGACACCAGAACCTAGTACATTCTTAAAAGCAATTTTGAAACTCTTTTTCTGGAATGGCCACTAGAGCTCTCATTCTACCCAAAATCTGACAATTAAGTTGGTAAACTTAACACTTAGCACTTACGTTGGCAGCACTGTACAAACAACTCAGAAAGGTGTCATAGCAGATGCTATGTCTTTTTTACATTTTTTTCATCTGCCTGGATCCTACCACAGTACATATTACACAGTAAGTGCATAATAAGTGCTTATCAAGTAACTTTTGAACTGAGTGCATCAAACTAACGATAGAAGTGCCTTATTAAAAATTATAATATATAATTTGGCATGTATTGGGTAAGAGCAAGTATACTAAACCCGTCTTATCTTTATCAAATTTTCTAGTACACTATTGTATGATGAGGTAATTGACTACAAAAAGTAACATTTGAACAAGGAAGGGAGAATAAAGGAATAGAGGAATTGTTCTATAAAAGAAAGTGACACCACGAAAATAATGGTATCTAGGTATAGGGTGATAGAAACTAAAGGACAAGTGGAAGGACAAAAGGAACAGACCTTCCTTAGAATCATGCCTAGGACCAAGATTGGAAGCAGTGACATAGCTAAGCAGAAAATTCAGTCAAGCAGATATTTTGTGACTATAACATCAAATCACTGCTTGGCTGTTTGCTTGAGGTGTTTTTGTCTGTCTGTCTATTTGTTTGTTTGTTTTACATGGTGGTTATTTGGAGACTGAATAAAGTCAATTGTTAAGGTATTGTGTAGATTCAGATTATATCTCTCTTGTATATAATTTGGGCAGTCCTCACAGATTGTTTGACATGCACATCTTTCCAGAATCTGTAAATTGCACACCATTGCATTCATGTATCTAGATTGTCTTTTGTTCTTTTAAGTGCCTTAAATGTTCATTTGCTTGTCTGGGTTAAATGTTTGGGCAATGGTAACAAGGGATTTGGCCATATAAGTTTCCAATTCAAAAACAGTAATGCTTTTGTTGCTATTTGTATTTGCTTTTTAGCTTGAGTTTGGAAAACACATTTTGTAGAAATTGCCTGTAGTGTTAGCACTAAATGATAGCTAAAGTCAAGCATGACTTTATCTAATTTCATACTTCTTTGATATATTTAAAATAAAGAAAAACCTTCCCCAAAATTTAATCAGTAATTTTTGAACAATTTCAACTCAAAGCCTTTCTCTGAATACTGTGATACATATTAAATTCTTAACACAGATGATAGATTTAGGCTTCATCTATTTATCCAGAGATGATGATGCCCCCAGTTTTTATCTGATTGTCTCCTTTGACTGAGTGATGTAGTGCTGAAGTAATATCCAACTCACATTTCCCAATAAGTAATATTTTTCTTATTTTTGTTAATGTTGTTGAATAATTTAAAAATTCTTCTCAACTCAGATGCTGTGAGCTAGGGGGCTAAACACATGAGAGGCCACTGTTTTGGTTTGTTTTTTATTTGTCTGCCTATACACAGAGATATAGTTTGTGATGTCTGCAAGCACAGAATATACTCTAAAATATCACTGTTATTTTCAGTGAAGCAAAGTAACATGGCACTAATAAAATGAATCCATAAGAATTAGTACAAAGTAGAATAATGCTTCAAAGGGAGGTATAAAACTACTTTAAATTCACATAAGAACAATGAGCTAATATATACGTAGTTTAAGTGTCTGCTTTTTATACTGTGACAAAGAAAATGCTCATTGTCTCTCACCTGCCATATTCTTCAATGTATTTTGGTGGCTGGATATGAAAACCTATATAAAAACTACAGGGAGCAAAATGAAACCTAGGAATTTGTAGCATTAGCCACATAAACATGAGAAAAACTACGCTGTGAATTTGAATGTACCACTTATAACTTCATATGCTGTATAAGGCAATTAGAGTTTAGTGTTAAAATTGTTCCAAGTTAGCTATGTCACTTGGTATCTGTGTGGCCTTGGACAATTTATTTAATTTCTCTGTGAGCCTCCGTTGCATTCTTGAAAAATAATGATAACAATAACCTTTTTCACAGGGCATACTGCGGGGATTAAATAAAATGATGCATGTTTCGGGGCCTGGTACATAGAACATGCTAAATTCACATATTAATGCACCCTCTTTTTTAACATGTAAAACTGCATATTCCTTGGTAACTTGACCTCCATCCACTTGTGCTAGAACTAGAGAATGTGTGCTTTGAAATCAGAACTACTAGTTCTAATAGTTAAGTCTAAAGTCTTGTATTTTTTCAGTTACAAATGAATTTCCTGATAACTGAGGTAAACTAATTTCTCAATTTACGTAGCAAATAGAAAATTTCCTTTCTTTCTAACTATAATTTTGTATTGGTAAGAATGTAATGTAAACACAACTCTCAAAGCAATTCTATCAGTTCAGATCAACTATACTTCAGAATGAGGTCAAGATTGGCCCTAATCACTAATGTTTGACTACAGTGATACTATTTCTGTATAATAACAATTTTGCCATTTACTGTATATTCACAGTTGCTGAAGAGCCCTTTATCTGGTGAAATATTGAGGTGTGAATAGTAATATCATATGTTAGATGTATGTTTAACTTTATAAGGCATGAAGGTCTAATTAGCCCTAGAACAAACACTGCTCTCAACCCCCCTAACAAAGTTTAAGAGCAAAATACGAAAGGATAGAACTATTGCCAAGTATTAACCACACACCAGAACAAAGTTCAATAATATATATATATATATATATATATATATATATATATATATATATATATATATGAATACAAAAACCTTTTGGCCTATTCTACTGAATTCCAATGAATTAGTGGGTTTTTCACTCTGGCTGTTGAGAATAGGGACTATTTCCTGCCCCATTTTGGATTCAAATGTTTTGTTTGTATTTTTTGTTGTTTTATGCTTTGGGGTTTTTTGTTGTTGTTTCTAATCCTTTCAGGTGGGTTTTTTCTCAAGTCACAGGAGGTTTCCTTATATGCATGTATTGTTCAGAACTTTGGTGAATATCCAAGAAACCTTCTGCAGATCTCTAAAGTTCTCTTTCTGTGAAGCTCTCTCCTCTTTGGTACTCTGTACTGTAAACTCTAGCTGTTTTGGCCTTCCCATATTAATGGGTTCATATTCTTCACCCAGAGATTGCCAGGCTCCACCTATGTTTTCTTCCCCTGTAATAAGGCTTGGAAGCTCTTTGAAAGACAGTAAGCTGGCAAAATCATAATATTCATCTCATTTGTTTTCCATATTTCCAATATCTGAAAAATGTTTCATGCATTTTGTTTGTTTTTTGTTGTTTTTTCAAGCAGAAAAGAAAATTTGGTCCTTGTCATCTCATCTTGACTAGAAGTGGAAGTTTTCTCCTGAATTTAATGTTTTCCTGTAAATAGAATTCAAATTCAAAAGTTCTGGATGTGTGTCCTGAGAGTTCTCTCCACTTTTGTCCACTTGGAGAGTTTCTTCTTTCTATTGCCCTCTCAAAACAAACAAACAAAAACAAACAAACAAAAAAAAACATTCTCTGACTTCATAGTAGCAGAGTCTCTCAGAGGAGCCATGTACTCACTCCAGTACACTCTACAAACTTGCCAAGATGATAATTTCTACCTGGGAAAGAGGATGAAACTTACTGACGAGAACGACAAAGAAAGTTTTGATTCAAGCCAATTGAAAGTGTTTTGTTCTAAGGCTTTGTGACTAACTCTAGTAAAAGCCTCCCTAGGGTATATTTTGAAGAATTTTAATAGGGAATCATTTCTCAATTCATTAAATGAAAAAATATAGTGAGGTAAGTTTCTGTTGTGAGACTATTTCAGTCAGAAGATGATACAGAAAACTAGTTCTCCATTAGTATAATATTGCTGTAAGTTGGTTTTCCTGAATCCATAGTCAGCAGGCCACTGTCTTTCTCTTCTTGAGAAATTTGTGGGGTATCCATTATTTTAAATACATAGCTAACTTATCAAAATAACAGTACTTCAATTTGCATTGGTAGGCATTGTTTCATGTTAAGCAAATGTGTCATATGTATCAGAATTTTATTAAAAATTTAACCCTTTTGAGAATGATTCATATTTACTGACTTTAAACCTTTGGTATTTAATGATCATGTTTGCTTAGAACTATTCTAGAGCCTGAGGGGATGGAAATACTACCTTGTATTTATATAGTCTTTCATTGATCATACAACTCTTTTCAGAAATTATCTCATTTGATTTTGAGCAATACCAAATATTTAGAAAACACTATGAGATCTGGAGGTCTAATTCAAAAGTTAATGCAGGTGATATAAATATAAAGAAAAAAGAAATATACAATCAGGTTCCAAATTATGTAGTAAAGATTAGAAATGTTATAGGGAAGGGTAAGTTAATTGAAGAGAACAGAGTAAAGTTGGAGCATACTTTCTGAAGTTACTGACACAGGTTGGTTATTAGGAATTAGAGTAGTGAAAAATCAGAGGGAGGTATTACAGGTGGTCTGTACAATATGTCCAAAGATACAGAGGCAAAAATAAAAATGGTGCTTTTGAAAAATGATGAGAGAATCCCCTAAAGAAAAACAATGCAGTTTAATCAGTAGTTCTTCATGGACACTTATTCTGGTGCATAGTTCTATTTTAGGATATTCACTCATTTATCACAAAATAATTCTTACAGATTATTGTAGAAGGTTATAGAAGTCAGACTGTTTGCCTTTACAAGTACTTGTCGAAGCATTTTCAAGGATTTTTAATGGTCATTTAACCATTTAGCTCACTAGTCTTCCTTCTCTAGATGGAATTGTATGATAGATTAACATAGTTTAAAATAACACACATACACACACACACACACACACACACACAGAGAGAGAGAGAGAGAGAGAGAGAGAGAGAGAGAGAGAGAGAGAGAGAGAGAGAGAGAACTAACAGTTCTACATGGATTGTGAACATAATGAAAATACAGAAGTATACCTGGAACACCACAATGGACAATAGGGATTCAGGTTCCAAAATGTTATGAATAACCAGAAAATTGGACCAATACAGGTAAGAAATGAGAAATTTGTAGTGCCATTGAGCACCATATATTTGCAATGTTCAGTAGCCTTGAAAATTTCTTTTTTAGGCAGGAATTCTCTGTCACATTTGAAATGTTGAAATAAAGGGAAAATGATCAGTTTCTTATTGATCTAAATTTCTGTTGAAGTCCTGGACCTCCCACCATCTTTTCTAGAACTTAATTCTTTTCCCAGACTCTTGCTATGAAGGCTGTATAGCAGGCATCACCTTTTTTATTGTAGTGGTAACTGCTGTCTGAGTTAGCTTTAGAGAAAATTCTTCTATCTACTGTGAATACAGTAGAAATTGGACCCTGTACTAAAGTGAATAGTAGTTCAAAGAAATAGAAGGTGCTTATTCCCACACCAAATTTACTTCTTTCTTAGATTGCTGAAGAAAATTTTCATCTCTCTCAAAATATGTTTGGAGTCTCTTTTGATTTCTTTCAGTTTCTTACCTCATGCTCCTTCCTTTTGAGTTTATAAGTCTGTGCCATTCTCTGATTGGAGAGATTGTTACAGATTTGCAACTCACTGTTCTTTTGAGAGTACCCTTTTTTACATTAACATGGTCTTTTAACTATGTTCTGACATGGCTCCAGTTAGCCAGTATTGGCCACAAAACATGAATGTTTCTGCTTCAGGCTTTAACTCTGCCCAGATTTTTTTGCTGTGCTTTTCACTATGCTGATGGAGAAATATCAAAAATGAAATAAAGCATAATTGGTAGGCCTTAAGTACTGAGATAATAGGTGCATCTGGGAATGTGAGTGGGAGCTTAGTTATTTTTTTAAGTCCTATGACAACCACAGGACCCAGTCTTGCATGGAGAGCACCCTATCTCTCACCTTTATGCACCAGAAAAGGCTGATGAGGCCCTAACAGAAAAAAAGTTCAGGTCTAGGATATCTTTATAACTTTGTTGTCTTTTGGGCTTTAAAAAGCCTTTCCGTGAAATGTGTTGAATGACACTCACTCTGCTTAATGCCCGGCCCTGTGAATTTGATAAAACTTTTTTACAAAGTAAAAGAAAAGGAAATTAAATTGGGATAATTTTCTAAGACTGAGAAAATTAGAGAACTCTATTTTGTTTTCTTGATGTTGAGTGGATGTTCAGTGGAACTATGTTTAAGTAAACTTACATAAACTTATTTGTTTGACAATTTGATATCATTTACTTTGCAAGGCTCCAAACTGAGAAATAAAAAATGGTACCCAGTAGTGAAAATTATTGGTCTCCTATCTAGTATTCTAATTTCTCTGTTTCTTCGCATTAATTGCTTAATAGTATAATAATCCACGGCATTTTCTATGAAGCCAGTCATGAATTATTAGTGGGTCAGTAATGATTTCATTATTATTATTATTTTCAGTTGTACAAATACACATAATGATTAGACATTTACACAGCTCACAAAGTGTTAGCACCAACAAGTCTACTATACATCTGACACTGTACATAGCTATGACAATGCCATTGACTTATTTCCTATGCTGTACTTTACATCCCATGAAAAAACTATATATATATATATATATATATATATATATATATATATATATATATATATATATATATAGACATTTAATATTACTTCATATTAATTAAGGTGTACAGCATCGTGATTAGACATTTATATAATTTAAGAAGTAATCCCCCTAATTAGTCTAGTACCCAACTCGCACTATGCACAGCTCTTACCATAGTATTGACTATATTTTCTATGCTTTACTTTATATCCATATGACTATTTTGTAACTCCTAATTTGTACTTTTTAATCTCTTAACAGTTTTCACGTCTCCCATCTATCACTCCAATAAATCTAGTACTCTTTTTACACCATACATAGCTATTACAATATTATTGACTATATTCCTTATGCTATGCATTACATCCCCATGAATACTGTGCAACATCTATTTGTACTTCTTAATCCCTTTTCCTTTTTTATTTACCTCCAACTCTCCTCCTATGTGGCAACCATCAAACTTTTCTCTGTATCTGTGTGTTTCTGTTTCGTTCATTTTGTTCTTTAGATTTCACATATAACTGAAATCACATTGCATCTGTCTTTCTCTGTCTGACATACTCCATTGAGCTCAGTACCCTCCAGGCCCATTCATGCTACTGCAGATAGGAAGAACACATTCCCATCGATAGCCAAGCAATATTCCATTGTATTAATATATATGTACCACCTACCCTTTATCCATTCATTCATCGATAGACACCTAGGCTGCCTCCACAGCCTGGATATTATAAACTATGCTGCAATGTCCATATGGATGCACTCTTCCTCTCAAAGTACCATTTTGGGTTTCTTTGGATAATTACCCAGAAATGAGATTACTACTCCTGGGTCCTTTTTTGTTTCCTGATATAGCCTTTTGTTTTAAAGTCTATTTCATCTGGAATAAGCATTGTTACCTCAGCTTTTTCTTTTTGTTTATTTCCATGTTAATGAAATATCATTTTCCCATCCCTTTTCTTTTAGTCTGCATGTGTCTTTCAATCTGAAGTGAATCTCTTATAGGGAGCATATGCAAGCATCTTGTTTTCTTATTAGTTCATCCACCCTGTCTATTGATTAGAGTATTTAATCCATTTACATTGATAGTAATTGTTAGTAGATATATAGTTATTGCCATTTTATTATTTATATTTTTAAGTTTTGTTCTTTTTGTCTTAAAGGTGTCTCCCTAAGATTTCATGTAATACTCGCTTGGTGGTGATGAACTCATTTAGCTTTTACTTGTCTGGAAAGCTCTTTACCTATTCTTCAATTTTAAATGATAGCTGCGCTGAGTAGAGTAATCATGGTTGTAGGTTCTTATGTTTCATCACTTTATATATTTCCTGCCAATTCCTTCAGGCCTGCAAAGTTTCTGCTGGGAAGTCAGCTTACAGTCTTATAGTAGCTCTTTGTAGATAACTCGCTGCATTTTTTTCGCTGCTTTTAAGATTTTCTCTTTGTCTTAACTTTTGGCATTTGATATAGGCCTCTTTGGGTTCATATCGTTTGGGACTGTCTGCACATCTTGAGATTATATGTGTGTGTGTGTGTGTGTGTGTGTGTGTGTGTGTGTGTGTGT
Organism: Lyroderma lyra; assembly: GCA_004026885.1. Lineage (NCBI taxonomy): Eukaryota > Metazoa > Chordata > Mammalia > Chiroptera > Megadermatidae > Lyroderma > Lyroderma lyra. The sequence continues at coordinate 9,228 of PVJL010016771.1, read as the reverse complement.
ATATATATATATAAATAAAATTTCATTCACCAGGTTAGGGAAATTTCCATCATTATTTCTTCATATAGGCTTTCAATTCCTTGTTCTCTCTATTCTCTTTCTGTGTCCCTATGATGCAAATGTTGTTATGCTCAATGTTATCCCAGAGGCCTCTTAAACTGCTTTTATTTATTTATTTATTTATTTATGGTTCTAATTGTGTGTTTTCTTCTACCTTATCTTCTAAATCACTGATTCAATCTTCATTTTATCTACTGTTGATTCTCTCTAATGTATTTTTTATTTCAATTGTTGAGTTTTTTATTTCTGAATATTTTCTTTGTTTTTTTATCTCCATTGTTATGTTTCCCTTCTCTTTGTTGAAGTTCTCCCTGAGATCATTGAGCATCCTTATAACCAGTGTTTGAAACTCTGCATCTGGTAGATTGCTTGTTACCATTTTGTTAAGTTCTTTCTGTAAGGCTGTGTGATGTTTTTTTTGTTTTTGTTTTTGTTTTTTTTGGAGGGGGCAGGATGCGTTTATTTTCCCATTTTAACTCTCTCCCTGTGTTTATTTCTATGTACTAGGTAGAGCTGCTATGCGATCCAGTCTTAGTAAAGTGGCCTTATGTAGTAAGGGTTCTGTGGGACCCAGTGATGCTGTCTCCCTTGTCACCACATCTAGGTGCTCCAGGTGAGCCCTTGTGTGGACTGTATGTGCCCTCCTGTGTACTTGAGCCTTGGCACATCAATGGGAGGGATTAATACTCAGGCTGATTTGTTGGGAGGACTGGGAGCTACTACAGTAAAGAAGTTGTCATGCAAGGACTGACATTACAAAGCAGTTTTCTTTGGCAAGATTCTAGTACCTGCCCAGTCAGCTCTTTGGGTGTGTTGCCCTTGGAAGCAGCCATATGATGCTCCACCTTGATCTGAAGTTGGCCACCAAGAATTACAGTCCTGGGTTGTGTAGGTAGGAGGCCCAGGGCAGGCTAAGTTTAGCCCCAGCCTGTGCTCTGCCCAGGGCCAAATGACATGAGCTAGAGAGCAATCCACAGATGGTCATCACCTACACTGGGCTTGGAGGTGCATTGAGAGGCTGATCTATGAACCAAGGCTACCTTTCACTGGTGCCAGGCTTAGAGACACTCAGTCAGAGGTTTGGGAAATGCCAAATCCAGATGCTCCCCATTGGGTTTTGTAAACCTATGAGAGATTTTAGGAAAGACTATAGCTTGATCCAAAACAGGTTGTTTTCATGGAAAAGCCACTGGAAGTGGCTTTTCTTTGCACAAAAGTTGGATGGGGTGCTGTCTTAGGGAATAACTAGAGTGGGGCAGACAAAAGGTGATTACCAATTTGATGCAGACTCAGATATAGCACCTGATTGTGTCTGCACACAGGGAGGGGAAGGGCTCAACAAAGAAACAATGGCTTTTGCCAGCTTCATAAGAAATCTGCCTCTCCAGCTCTCAGCCATGAAGCTAGATCATTCAGTTTCTCCCTATAATAACCTGTTGTCTTTCGAGCTACTGCTGCTTTGGTGCTGGAGCTCAGAGTGAATGAGTCCATCAGTGAGTAAGTCCATGTATGGGCCCTTTAAGAGGAGCACCTAGGACTGCAGCCTCCTTAGGCCCCTCAGACATACTCTGTTTTCACAACCAGAAGCTATGGGGACTTCTTTCCTTGGCACTAAAACCCTGGGCTAGGAAGCCTGGTGTGGGACCCCTCTCTCCTCCAGAAAGAACCTTTATAGCTGAGCTATCCCTCCTGATTTTTACCAGTCACATGCAGGTATGGGATCAACCTGTTCCATAACTCTGCCCCTTCTACCAGTCTTGAGATGACTTCATCTGTATGTCTGTAGTGGTAGTGCTTCTGTTCAGCTAGACTTCAGGCAATTCTCAATAATGGTTGATTCTGTAGTTTAGTTGTAATTGATGTGTTTCTGGAAGGAGGTGAGCACAACATCACTTATTCCACCATATTGACTGGAAATTTGATCGTCGATGGAAGAGATGCTTAGCGCAAAGTATGGGTAATAGTGAGGAGATTTAATGCCATCTCCAGACCTGCCAATATCCCAAAATCTACATGTGTTCACCAACCATAAGCTTTTATATTTTTTTCCCAATTATACTTGAAATTCAATATTATATTACTTTCAATTGTACACTTCAGAGGTTATGTATTTATGTAATTTATAAAGTGATCTCCAAGATAAATCTAGTGCCCATATGACAACATGGTTTTTACATTTTTTATTGTATTTCTCATACTGTATTTCACAACCTTGTGACTATTTTTTGACTACCAACTTGTACTTCTTCATCTCTTCTCCTTTCTCACCCATCATTATAATCTCCTTTCATTTAGAAACTATCAGTTTATTATGTGTATTTCATGTACCGTGGTTTGTTTTACCAATCATCTATTGATGGACATGTTGGTTGTTATCATTATGGCTATTTTGAATAGCGCTACAGTAAACATAGGAGTGCATATATTTTTTGAAGTGGTGTTTGGGATTTCTTCAGGTAAGTCTCCAAGAGTGAAACTGTTGGGTCATAAGATAGTTCCATTTTTTATTTTTTAAGAAACCTCCATACTGTTTTCCATAGTGTCTGCACCAATTTTCAATTTCACTAACAGTGCATAAGGGTTCCCTTTTCCCCACATTCTTGCCAACACTTCTTATTTGTAGATTTATTGATGATAGCCATACTAACAGGAGTGAGGTGGCATTTCATTTAAAATTCATTTTAAATTGAATTTCCCTGATGATCAGTGACATTGAGCATCTTTTCAAATGTCTATTTGCTGTCTGTGTGTCCTCTTAGGAGAAATGTTTGTTCAGATCCTCCGCCTATTTGTTAATTAAATTGTTGAGTTGTATATGTTTTTCAATAAATTTTGAATATTAATCTTTAATCAGATATATCATTGGTGAATATCTTCTCCTATTCAGTAGTGGGTCTTTTCATTTAGTTGATTGTTTCCTTTGCTGTGCAAAAATATTTCATTTGGTTGTAGTCTCATATGTTTATTATTATTTTTGTTTGTTTCCCCTATTCATGGAGATATATCAGTAAAAATATTACAAACAGTAATATATGAGAGTTTCCTTTTTGTATTTTCTTCTAGTAGTTTTATGGTTTCGGGTCTTACATTTAAGTTTAATTCAGTTTTGAGTTTATTCCTGTATATAGTGTAAAAATGTGGTCTGGTTTTAATTTTTGCCTGTGTATGTCCAGTTTTCCCAGCACAGTTTATTGATCAGATTGTCTTTACTCCAATGTAAATTCTTGCCCACTTTGTCTTAGATTAAATGTTCATTTAGGTATGGATTTATTTCTGGGCTCTCTATTCTGTTCCAATGATCTATGTGTCTGTTTTTTATGGCAATACTGTGCTGTGTTGATTACTGTAGGCATGTAGAGTAATTTGATATCAGGGTGCCTGATACCTTCAGATTTGTTCTTCTTTGTCAGGATTGCCATGGCTGTTCTAGGTCTTTTATGGTTCCATATAAATTTTAAGATTATTTGTTGTAGTTCTATGAAAAATGGCATTGGTATTATTTTATTGTATTGCATAATTTTTATTGTTAAATTTATTGCGGTGACATTGGTTAGTAAAAATTACATAGGTTCCAGGTGTACAAGTCTACTCTACAATACATCATCTATGTGTAGTGTTGTGTGTTCATTACCCAGTCAGTTCTCTTTCCATTATCATATATTTGAGACCCTCTCCCTTCTCTCCCATCTGCCTCTTCCCATACCTTCCGATAACCACAAACCTCTAAACTATTGATTGTGTCCATGAGTTTTTGCTTCTTTGCTGCTTTCAGCTTTGTTTCACAAGTGAGTGAAATCATATCGTTCTTGTTTTTTCTCTGGCCTATTTCACTTTGCATAATGGTCTCAAGGTCCATCCTTGTTGTCATAAATGGCCCTATTGCATTTTTTTCTTATGACTGAATAATATTCCATTGTGTATTTGTACCACAGCTTCTTTAGCCAGTTGTCTATCAAAGGACACTTTGACTGTTTGCAAGATTTGGACATTGTGAATATTGCTGTGAACAATGTTGGGGTACATATATCTTTGTGGAGTAAGGTTTTGCAAATCTTTTGGGTAGATACACAGAAGTGGGATTGCCAGGTCATATGGTAACTCTATTTTCTTAATTTTTTGAGGAACCTCCATACTGTCCTCCACAGTGGTTGTACCAGTTTGCGTTCCCACCAGTAGTGTATGAGGGTTCCTTTTTTTCCACACTCTCTCCAACACTTGATATTCCTTGTCTTGTTGATGATAGCCATTCTAACAGGTGTGAGGTGATATCTCATTGTGGTTTTGATTTGCATTTCCCTAATAGGTAGTGCAGTCAAGCAGTTTTTCATATAATTATTGGCCATTTGTATGTCTTCCTGGGAGAAGTATCTGTTCAAGTCCTCTGCCCATTTTTAATTGGATTATTTACAATCCAATTTTTAAATAGCATTTGTATTTTGATAGAGATTTTATTGAATCTATAAAGATTTTATTGAATTTATAGATTGCTTTGGGTAGTATGGACATATTAACTATATTAATTCTTTCAATTTATGAGCATAGCATATTGTACCATTTATTTGTATCTTTTTTTTGTGTGTGTGTCTTTCTTAATTTCTCTCTTCAATGTCTCATAATTATCTGAGTACAGGTCTTTTACATCCTTGGTTAAATTTATTATTGATTATTTTATTTTTTTCAATGGAATTGCAAATATCATTTTCTTCTTAATTTCTATTTCTGATAGTTTGTTAATGGTATATAAAATGCAACAGATTTTTGAATATTAATTTTGTATTTTACTAATTTAATAATTCATTTATCAGATCTAATAGTTTTTTGGTAGAATCTTTGGGGATCTCTCTATATAGTATTATGTCATCTGCAAATGATGACATTTTTACATTTTTTCCCTAGTTGGATGCCCTTTTTTTATTTACTTTTTGTCTGATTGTTATGGCTATGCCTTCCAGTACTATGTTGAATAAAAATGATGAAAATGGACATCCTTGTGTTGTTCTTGAGCTTAAGAAGAATGTTTTTATCTTTTTCCCATTGAGTATAATATTAGCTGTGTGTTTGTCATATATCTTCTTTGTATTCTTACTTCAGTGGGTGGTTTTATCATAAATGGATGCTGGATTTTGTCACAATCTTTTTCTGCATCTTTTGATATGACCATGAGATTTTTAGTTTTTTTCTTTTGTTTATGTGGTGTATATCATTAATTGATTAGCAGATATTAAACCTACCTCACATACCAGGAATGATTTCACTTGATCTTGGTGTATCATCTTTTTAATGTATTGTTGAATTTGGTTTGCTAATATTTATTGAGGATTTTTACATCTATGTTCATCAGGGATATCTGCCTATAGCTTTTTTTGTCCATAAAGTCCTTTTCTGGTTTTGGAATCGGGGTAATGGTGGCCTCATAAAATGAACTTGGGAGCCTGGCCTCCTCTTAGATTTTTTGAAATAGTAATAGGAGTATAGGTGTTACTCTTTTTTTAATGATTGGTAAAATTCACCTGTGAAGCCATCTGGTCCAGGACTTTGGTTTTGGGGAGCTTGTTGATTACTGATTTACTTTGGTTGGTAGTGATGGGACTGTTCAGGTTTTTGGTTTCTCCTTGATTCAGCCTTGGAATATTATATGCTTCTAGGAATTTATCTATTTCTTACAGATTGTTAACTTGCTGGCAATTACTTGCTCACACAATTTTCTTAAACTGTTTTTTGTATTTTTGTGGTGTCTGTTGTCACTTCTCTTATTTCATTTCTGATTTTATTTCTTTGGATCCTCTATTTTTTTTTATGAGTCTGGTTAAAGGTTTGTTGATTTTGCTTGTCTTTTCAAAAACCAGCTCTTGGTTTTATTGATCTTTTGTCTTGTTTTATTTTCTTTAGCCTCTGTTTCATATATTTCCATTCTAATCTTTATTGTTTACATCCCTGTACTCTTTGGACTTAGTTTGATATTCTTTTTCTAGTTCTCTTAGCTGTAATGTTAGGCTGTTTCCTTGAGGTTTTTTTGTTTGGTTTGGTTTGGTTTTTTTTAATGTTTCTTTAGGTAGGCTTGCCATGTTATAATTTTCCCTCTTACAACTGCCTTTGCTGTGTCTCATCGGTGTGGGGTAATTGTGTTTTTATTTTTGTTTGTCTCAAGGTATCTTCTGATTTTTTTCTTGATCTCATTATTGGCTCATTTATTATTTATTAGCATGTTTTTTAATCTGTATGAGTTTGTGTGTTTTTTTAGTTTTTTTGTTTCTTAGCTTTTGTAATTGAGTTCTACTTTTATACCACTGTTGTTAGAGAAGATGCTTGGTATGATTTCAATCTCCTTAAATTTATTGAGACTTGTTTTGTGGCCTAACAATGTAGCCTATCTTGGAAAATGTCTTATGTGCACTTGGAAAGAACTGTATATTCTGCTGTTTTGTGGTAAAATGTTCCAAGAATATCAATTAAATTCATCTGATTTACTGTGTCAGTTGAAGCCACTGTTTCTGTGTTGATTTTCTGTCTGGAAGATATATCCATTGGTGTCAGTGGGATATTAAATCCCCTAGTATTATTGTTTTAGTATTGATATCTACCTTTATGTCAGTCAATATTTGCTTTACACATTTAAATACTTCTGCGTTAGGTGCATAAATATTTTTAAAGTGATGTCCTCTTGTTGGATTGGTCCCTTCATTATTATGTAATGTCCTTTTTTTCTCTTATTATACTCTTCATTTTAAAGTCTCTTTTATCCAATATATGTGTTGCTCCCTCATCTTTTTTCTCTTTTTCCATCTTTTTTTCTTTCCGTCTGTGTGCCTTTCGATCCGAGTTGGGTTTCTTGTAGACAGCTATGCATGGGTCTTGTTTTCTTATCTATTTAGCTACCCTGTGTCTTTTGATTAGAACATTTAATCCATTTACATTGCAATAGCCATGTTTATAAACTGATTATTAATTTTCAATGAATAACTATATTCTCAGTTGCTTTTTTACATTATATATTTTATATACGTTATCACTAATCTCACAATTCACAATGGATACCTAGGTTAGCAAATAATATGTATTCATGACACATCATCTTAACTAACATGTGTCTTTCACAATAGAAGTATGAATAGCATTTTGTAAAACCAATAACTTCTTTTCTATTTAAAATTTTTAACCTCTTCATCTTTCACCATTACAGGTTCAAGTTATAATTACAGAATTTTGGGACATGAGAGTTACTTTGGGATTTATTTCAAGTTGAAACTGAACATTTTACATGTGATGAAACTGAGGCCCCAAAATGTTAAGTGACTTATCAAAAAACCACATGGTTAATTAATAACACCTGATTTTGCATATAATTGATAATATTTGTTATGAGTCAGTAATTAAAGCTAATAATTTTACCTCCTCTTCCTTTTCATTATTTCAGAAATGGACTATACACTTTAGAAATTATATTCCCAAATCACTCAGGTCATGGCTGAGATTAATCATGATTTTTTACCTCCAATTATTTATTTGGAGTATGATGTTTTAAAAGACCCTTTTTTAGAGGGAGTGTGGATGGGTAGAATTTTAAGAAAATAAGGTCTTGAGCTTACTAGAAACTCAGAAATGGCATTTCCAGAAAAACACTTTCCCTTTTTAGTTTTAATAAATGACTTCTTTAGAAGATCAATGTGTAGATTAAGAGAGAAAATAGAGTAGTTCATTTTATTTAACACCTCATAGCATTTAAAAATCAATTTATTAGTATTAACAGAGGGCTAATGTGATCCTATGAGTCAGGTCCATTTTCTACATTTTCCTCTCTCTCTTCGTAAGGGAACCACTTATCTACTTTTTTGAACTATAGATTGGTTTACATTTTCTAGACTTCTATTTATATAGTATGTGGACATTGTGTCAAACTTCTTTCACTTAGCATAATTATTTTGAGTTCCATGCACATGTTATATATCAATAGATCATTCATATTTAGGACTGAGTAGTATTCCATTGTGCAAAGATACCACAGGTATATTCCCTTAGGTATGCTTGGACAATTGGATTGTTTCTACTTTTTTGTTATTATGAATAAAGCTTATGAAAAACCTTGTACAGATTTTCACATAGACAGAATTTTTTTTCTTTGGGATAAATATCTAGGAATGCACTGCTCTTCTATTAATTACAGCTTTACCTTTTTAGGAAACTGTCAAACTCTTTTTCAATGTGGTTGTACTATTTTACTGTCTTACCCACTGTATATATAGTTATTCCACATCCTTGTCAACAGTTGGTGTGGTCAGAATGTTTTTAGCTATTCTGAGAGGTCTGTAGTTGTATCTCATTGTATTTGTCATTTCATTTTGAGCCTTTTTTTCACTTATTGGTCATTCCTCTATCTCTTTTGTGAGGTATGTCTTCAAATCTTTTGCCTATTTTAAAATTTGGATTTTAACTCTTATAATCTGCTTAGATTTTTCTAAGGTAAAGCTGTAATAATAAAAGTTAAATACATTGCTGTGAAGTTGAAAACACATCATTCACTTGGCAACATTTGTATCTATTTATTCCTAAAATGTAGTTTATCATGGTACTAGTGTAGTCATTTAAATCATAGATATACTAGATCGTACTTACATTCTTCTTGTGACAAGCATTTTGTAAGAATTGGTCTCTAATAAGTCCAATTGAACTTTTATCTTTTTTAGAAACTATGTAGTATTTTAGGCAACAAGGTTATATGTGCAGGCTAAAAACAACCACTTAAGGTGCATTGTTAGTACTTTCTAGAAAAATGCATGCTATGAGCATTTTGAACACTACCAACATTTTTCTGTATTTTAGGATATAATTTACAATGGTAACATTGATTTCAAGAACATCACTTACTGGGAGTTCCCTGATGGTGTAGTGGCTTAAGGCTTCGGCATTGGCGCTGTCAGCGCTGTGGCCTGGGTTCGATTTCCAGTCAGGGAGCTACCCACATACCAAAAAGCAAAAAAAAAAAAAAAAAAAAAAAAAAAAAAAAGAACATCACTTACTGTAAATAAATGAAAGTTTTTTCCCTCTTTTTTTCTAATTATATATTGACAAGGAAGTGTACTTTTATCTGACCATTTAATTAGAGAATTTGTGGTTTAGTTTTTTATGCAAATCAGGATATACCTCCAATAAATATCTTATGTAATTTTTTAT
>PVJL010016770.1:0-20058 GCA_004026885.1 Lyroderma lyra | reverse complement strand
TGTGCGTGTGTGTGTGTGCGTGTGAGCGTGTGTGTGTGACATTCATCACCATTGAACCCATGCCGACAGCATGATGAATAAATAAGCTTCTCTAACACCAAATTTCCTCCACGAGGCACGTCACAGCCTTGTTGTGCTTAGGAAAACGCAACGGCACGTCAGCACGGCACTTGTGGGCCATTTTAAACAGCGAAACCGCCAATAAATAAATACATGGGTGCACAGAACGGTGAAAAAGCGTGGCCCCAGATCCGTGATTAAAAGGATGCTGGTTTCCGGGCAGAGAGCCGACACACGGAGGCGGAGCCTCGTCTCGTCCCACCTGAGAACACGTTCTGGGAAGGAGGGAGAAAGTAGGCCATGCAGAGCCCGGCCCAGCCCAAGCCCGAGACAGTGGTGACGTGGTAGGGGACATGATGCTGGGCTCAGCCACTGGCCCCCGGCCTATTACCCTCCTTTGTGTAGGAACAAGACAGGGCAGAACCGGGGGCAGGGAAGTAGCCTCTACGGATGGGGACAAAGCGACCCGCGCTGTGGGGGAACGAGGCCGGGAAGATAGGAGTCATAGAGACGGGTGGCTCAGCCTCAGCTTCACACACATCACTGCCCTGGGGTGGGGTGGGGGGCGGGCTTTTAAAACTACCATGCAAGACCCATTTAATTGTCCCCGGGTGGAGTATTTTTATTAAGGCCTCCAGGCGATTCTAATGTGCAGCCAGAGCCACACTGATGGACGCCACTGTGAGAGGACACCGCCAAGGAGGTCGGTCACACATCCATGCCCCAGGACTCGAATGTTTATTATGGGAGCCGCGCTGCCAGCACATACAGAGTGCTCAGGGCATGGAGTGAGCAAGAAGGCCTTCACCCTGGGGACCCCGAGTGTATGTTCACACCGATGCTTTGGAAGTTCTCCCCGATGGTAGCAGGTAAAGTCACGGTAGCTGGGAAAAGGAACCGGCCCAAGGGAGAAGGTGGAGGACGTCTGGCCGTGTGTCAGCATCAAGTGTCCGGAGGGCTTGTTGAACCCGAGATCGCTAGGCTCCACCGGGGTGGTGCTGATGCTGCCGGTCTGAAGAGCGCACTGGGAGGCACCCACGGGGTAGCCTTGGATCCCCAAAGGGGTCAGGTGAGAGGTGAGGGAAGCCTGACCCAGGAGACAGGTAAGGGAGACAAGGGCGCACGCTGAGAGGTGCCGCCAGGTAAACTCACTCAGCCCAGGAGAGGGAGAAGCCCGGCCGGAGGTCAGGATGTGGTGAAGTGGCCCAGGACGATCATCAGCCCCTTCGACAGGCATTTATTTCAGCCGCGCAGTTGAAAGCAAAGAGGTTCTTTGTTTTCCTCTGTACAGGTTTTTGCCTTTTGCCCCTGACTAACTAGTACAATAAATTCCATTGCTTTATTTGTTTTATCAAATAAAAGAATGCCTGCCAATACCTGTGAAGCTAAATTATAGCTCCATTCCAGAACATCTTGTAGTGGTTATTTCTAACATGTTCTGGAATCTGTACTCCGGGTACTCAGTCCCTTAACCAGCACACCTTCGAAATTGAATTGCTAGGGCCCAGGCTTACCGAGGTTATTATCCCTGCCGAATAATTTATAGCAGACGCAGGCCAGGGAGTCCACCCCCTGACACTGCAATTATTTCAGTAATCTATAAACTCCAAGGCCGATGAGAGAGGAGTACATGCTGTGAAAGTGTTTCTATTTCTGACCGACTTTTCTGTCAGATGAAACAATACAGATCGTTTAAAATCTGCTCCTCAGGAAGGACGTAACATTGAAACACGCAGGCCTGTGACTTAGAAAGCTGCTCTCGGGTCGAGGAGCTGTTTAGTAGATTCAATAGTCTGTGACGGGAAGAAGTGACAGAGAGGAGATACCCTTTCTATCATCGACCCTTGCATTACACCAACTGTTTCCAAAATGCATAGTCCTGGGCCCGGCCTCGGACGTTTGTTAAGATCATGGCTGGGACCTCGGAATGTGCATTTAGAATAAGGACCACAGGTTTCAGAGCCACTGAGAGAAAATAGGCTTTGGGTCAAAATAGCAGGCAAGCTATGCTAGAAGTTAGAAGTTTCTTTGTAAAGAAAATTCACAAGAATGGGGGTTTTCACATAAGTCATTGTCTATATGCAATTAGTTTACATAATTCCCACATTTCAGAGCAGAAAACAGGCACACCCAGGCCAGCGCTTGGCAATCCTATGTCAGGGGAAGCTCCAACTCAGATCTTTCTCTTAAGTCCCTGGTATTTTTTATCAACTGTGACAATCTTACTGTTTTGCAATCCAAGTACTGATTTGTTCTTTGTGGCTGTCACCATTCCAGAGCTTTTATGGTCAACGTACAGTTTGCCTTGCTGGCTAGCAAGTTATACATTCATTAGCGAAAAATACAGATGAAGCCAGTTTGAGCAGGGATCAGGAACCCCTGTGGCCCTTCATCCACAGGTGCTGTTGGGCCACGTATGCACATCCTACCTTGCCCAGTGCTAGTGGTGAAAGCTTGCAGTGACTTTTCTTTTAGCTTTTTGTCCACCTTTATAGAGGCGTCGTTGATTTACAATATACTGCACATGTTCAAAGGATGCCATTTGAAGACTGGTGACGTGTATACACCATGGAGCCAGAGTCATAGTCAAGGACATATCACCCCAGAGTGACCTCACATCCCTATGTAATTTCTTCCTCCCCTCCCTCCCACCCCCTCACTGGAAGCCACTAGCCGTTTTCTGTCTAGAGTTTAAATAAGTCATAATAAAGTACATGCTTTTTCCTTCTGATTCTTTCATTCAGCAATTTTGAAGTTTACTCATGTTGTCAGTTCTTTCCTTTTTATTGCTGGGTTGTGCAGTAGTCCATCCCCTCTAACCTGCGGCTTCGCTTTCGGCAGTTAGTTACCTGTAGTCAGCTGTGGTGTGAAGCTATTAAATGGAAAATTCCAGATATAAACAATTCCTCAGTTTTAAGTCGCATGCCACTCTGAGTAGCACGATGAAATCTCGTGCCGTCCAGCTCCATCCCACCCAGGACGTGAATCATCCCGCTGTCCGGTGTCCACACTGTGTACCCCGCCCTCCCATTCGTCACTCAGCATTGGATCACTGTCACGGTACTGAACGCCTGTACTCCAGTCATCCTTGTTTGACTCAATGGCCCCGAGTGCAGGAGCAGGGACACTGGCATTTCCGATGTGCCAGAGAGAAGCCGTCACGTACTTCCTTTACGTGAAAAGGTGCGTCCGTATGTGTAAGCCTTGGTACTACCCCCAGTTCCAAGCGTCCCCCGGGGATCTTAGAACGTATCTTCTGTGGGTAGTGGGAGAGCACTATACCCACTGCGTGATGCGTCGTACCCTGTCTGTCCATTCACTGATGCATGGGCATGAGGACTGCCTCCCTTCCCTGGCTGTCCCGACTAAGGCTACGATGACCGTTTGCACTGACGTCTTCTGGGTCTATGTTTTCAACTATCTTGGGTAAATACCTAGGAGTGGACTGGCTGGATCATATGATAAGTGGATGTTTAACTTTTTTAAAAGCTGCCAAACTATTTTTCTAAGTAGTTTGAGTCATGTCACATTTCCACCCTCAGTGTCTGAGTTTCAGTTGCTCCACATCGTCAGCAACACTTAAATGGGTCCATTTTTCTCATTCTAGCCTTTCCGATATGTGTCAGCGGTGTCTCGTTGCATTTTCTAATCGCCAGAACTTAAGACTGGCAAATGTTATTCTGGTCATCAAAGAGAAGGAAAGAGGGGACATAAAAATGAGAAGAGTTCAGTGACATCAATACCAGTCCCTGTCGAAGTGCTGGAACAGTTAACCAACCAGGTAGTTAATTAATACTCAGAAAAGGCTGCCAATATCACTTGCTGCCTAACTCGGCTTAGCATCAACAATTGCCACTGAGCGAAGATTGTCACTGCTCCGATGAGGCATCATTAGATCAGCAGGTGAGAAACAGGGTCGCCTGTAATCACCAAATGCAGCCATCGAGCCCAGCAGCTGCTTTGCGCTCTGTGATGGGCAATACATACGTTCTCCGAGGTTGTCCACCCTGAGCACCTCTGTGTCCTCATCCTGGTGTGTCTCCCCACCCTCATGCTTCCCCAGCAGGGTCTCTCCGTGTGCCCCTGGGCTAAGTCCAAGTCCAAGTCCTCCGACAGCCTCACGTTTGACCCCAGCGTGTGCTTTTCCATTCACGATGGCCCTCTTCCAACATCCTATGTGTTTTTCCATTTAATCTAGTTGTCAGCTCAGGAGACTTTATGAAAAATCACTGTACATTGCTTGCCCATAAAGTTTTATAATTTCCTAACTGGATGGCTTAAGCATAATGGCCTACCACCTACATTTACTCACTGAATTATCTATTGAATGTTCAGTTGGGGGGCAATCTTGTTATCCTAGCCTAAAGGTCCATATCTGCTGATATTAATATATAATGATTATCTTTATCCCTTTAATACCATGGATATTAAATTTGATTCAATTTAAGCCTAATTTTCAGTCTTTCTCTGCCTCTTAATCCTGAAACAGCTTAGGGTTGAAGCAGGTCTTGCCTGCATAGAGTGTCTTGTGATTGAAGTTGAATGGCTTCCCAAACCTGCTTCAATTGTCAGCGGAAAGCAATTTAGAGGGAGCTTTCTTAAGGGGCGGGGGGCGCGAGGAAGAAATAATCTTAAGGATAAGGAGTGTCATGGGGCTTTCCCCGGAATGTTCCCAAGATGCTTCCAGAAATCAAATGGCACTCAGCCTGTGTAATGATTTCCAGAGGAATAAATAGGATTTTAGCAGGGTCAACATGAGTAAAACTACATCTTCTCATCTAAGAAGGAAACCTGGAAAGATGGCTCAATGCTCTCTCCTCCCTAAATCAGGAAACCGCCAGCACGATGGCTCCTTCCACATGAAGGAGCTGGTGAGGACGGTGACGATTCTGCGTGGTCGCCGCGTCTGATATAAATTAAAGGAGGAATCTCCAGGAGTGAAAAAAAAAGGCTTTATGCAGGTAGAGAAATGAAACGGCTTGGGGACTATCTGTGTAACTGGAAATGTAAGAAAATTAGGGTTTTCATGCTTATATTCTCTATGAAGATCATTTCCCTTGGGTTATTAGTACATCACCAAAACAGCTCTAAATGTATTTACGAAGCAAGATCGCCATTCCTGGGAAACAAGGTCGCATCCAAGCAAGTCTATAGGTATGCCAACTGTTCGCTCCCGCGCGGGGAGGCAGTAAGTTTTGGAGGTTTGTTTATTTGTAATAATAATACCATATTAACATGTTATATAATCAGTTAGTAGAGTTTACAGCAGCATTTTTTTCCAAAGACAGTTTTAGTATCATAATAACCTGAGGGAATGGTTAAATGTTGATTCTTAGGCTCACTCAAGACCTCCTGAGTCTTTGGGGCTGGAGGTTAGGAATCTGCATTTTTATCAGTATCCAGGTAATTCATGTGCTCACTGAAGGTTGAAAACCACTACTTGAAGCCTATAAAGAGGATGGATTGCAGGTCCTGTCTGGTGCTGACAGATAAGATTGCTACAGATACAGAATAAATTGAAATTTTTTTTAAATTTTGGAATCAAGTTGTAATTTCTAAATCATGCTCATCTATTATAGGAAGTCTGCATAGAGCCAGAGAATTTCCTGGAGTCGACTGGGATTTTCCTGAGTCAAACTTTCACAATGCACTACGTTAAAGCCCACCACATCCAGTTCCCGGCACGTGAGTATCTGTATCATGATGGTCTTTACACTTTCACGCTTTGTGAGCTAACATACCCTGAAAACATTCTGTAAAAATATACCTAGTATAGTACTTGGCAAATAATAGGTACTCAGTAAATATTTGCTTAGTGAGGAAATAAATGAATGAGTCAGTATTTGCTCGTCTCATCTTGTCCACACCGTGCTGCCCTTCAAACTTCCCGTGTGTCTTAGCACAGTCATTAACAGTGTCACATACCCAGATGTCCAAGCCCAAAACTAGAGAGTCACTTGTGAATCCATCTTCTCTTTCACATATTATTCATCACTAAATCCCATCGTGTTTGTAGCATTTTCTCACTTCCCTGGTACTTCAAGCTTTGGCTATGTGAGATGTTACATGTTAGTAAAAGAAATAATAAATGGAGAGATGTAAGGATAATGACCATGCATCTATCTAAGAACATCGTCTATAAATATATAAAACATTGTCCTACAGAATGAAAATCAATATTTGGAGATTTTAACACAACGCTTTCAGAGATTTTAAATCAAGTAAAAAGGAAAGGCTATAGGAGATTCAAGAAACATTACTGATAACTTCAAACCAGTAGATGTACAGCAATTTTTACCCCACAGAGAATACACATTGTTTTTGAGCAAACATGGAATATTTACAAAATTCTTTACATGTTAGATTCCAAATAATCAACATCATCTAGACTATATTCTCTGTTCATCGTGTAATAAAATCAGAATCCAACAACAGAGCATTTTTTTAAAAATTCTCCTCTGCCTAGAAACCAAGTCACATACTATGTGAGCCTTGGGTTAAAATGAGTATCATAAGGAAAATGACAAAATTCTCTGACCCGAGACACAAGGGAAGACGCCATGCCAAAAATTTTGGAACCCAGTTAAATGAATACTCAGAGGGAGATTTCTAGTTTGGAATACATTTTCCAGCAAACAAGAAAGATTGAAAACAAATGCAAAGCATTCAACTCAAGGATCTGGAAACAGGAGCAACAAGCACACACCCAATAAAAAAAAACAGAGACACCCGGAAAGATAAGAGGGAGGGATCAGTGACAGACAGGACAAGAAGACTCACTGCCTGAAGCTGGTTTTATGAAACGATGTGTAACAACCATTGGTGGAGCGTGCAGGGTGGGGGACAGGGCGGGGTGGGCGTGCAGAAAGAGACAGAGCCCCCAAGCACAGGGATAAATACAGAATGCAAAGTCATAATTCTGAATTATATGTATAAAATAACCTTTCACTTTCATTTATACTGTATGTAGTATATGTGTTACTCATGTTTTTCTGTTATATATTGTGCGTATATATTCTAATGGAACATGTATATTGAAATATATTCATATACAGATTATGATATAATGTATTTTTATATTTGTATATAATATATATCACATACCCTGTATGTATTACTATTTTATATAATATTGTGTATATCATATACTATTCTCTAATTCATAAATTCATACAGTATATATTGCATAAGCACACATATAACAAATTATTACATTATGAAAAAGAATAACAATAGCTGCAATAGAAATTAAAGAAATTATAATTATACAGTAACTAATTTGATAACAGAGAAAAAGTTAAAAAAAAAACAACAAAATGCCAAAATTGGTTCAAAAAGAAATTTAAAACCTGAATAAACGTGTAGCAGTTTTAGGAGTGAAATGGTAATAAAATCCTCTGGGCAACAAAAGCCTCAAGCCCAGATCGTTTTATAGATAAGTTTTAAAGAACATATTCTTATTTTGTGTGTCATTATAAAATGTAAAAATAAGGGAAACGCTGTTCAACTCATTTTATGAGACTGGTATAACCTTGATTTCCAAAGCGAGTAACAACAGGTCAAAGAAAGAAAATTATAGGGCTTTTCAGGAACAGTGGTACAACATGCTAAATAAAAACATTTCCTAAACAAACCCAAAGGTTTGTTAAAAATACTACATTATGATTAAGTAGGGTTTATTCCAGAAACACAAAATTGGTTCAACATCAGAAATATATCAATGTAATTCACCATATTAATAAGCTAAAGGAGGTAAGTCCTAATGATTATCATAACTGCTATAGAAAAATTTGATAATATTTAATAACTATAGTTTTAAAAACTCCTCTCAGAAAACTAGGGATAAAATAGAATTCCCTTAACTTTATAAAGACCAAGTACCAAAAACCTAAAGCAAACATCATTCTTAGCAGAGAAATTTCAAAGCTAAGAGACATAAAGATTGTAAAAAATAATATCTAGAGCTCTCATTATGTACAAATAATATAATAATATAATCAGGTAAACCAATGGAATCAATAGATAAACTAATAGAAGTAATGTGAGAGGTTAGCTTTATTGACCAATAGACCAACTTACAAAATTCAATAGAATTTTTCTACACCAGTAATAGACAATTAAAAAATATTACACCATTATACAAGTGCAATTAAACCCCTACAAGATTTAGGATTTCACCTAACAGGGAATACATAGGACCTTTACAGAAAAAAAGAGTTCTAAAATTTACTATTCATAAGATATAAATTAATGGAACAAAAATACTATTTTCATGAAGAAATAATGTAGTAAAAATATCAATTATCCCCAAATTAATTTCTAAATTTAATGCAATTGCAATCAAAGTGACAACAGAGTTTTGGGAGGGCAACTTAATATTCTAAAATTTATAGGAGAAAACACAATTGCGTAAATAGCTAAGTCAATTTTGCAAAGGAGGGGGGAAAATGGGAGGTTCACCTTGTCAGATCGTAGATCATACTGCAAAGCCATAGTAATAAAAAAAACAGTATGGTAAAAACACAAGAACGTCTATTCTTCTTGTGGATCAAGATTAGTGGACCCAGAATAGGACAGAGCAATAAATCCATAGAGCACTGTTAGGTGATAACAGCCCCACAAATCTGTGGGGAAAAGAAAAATTGTTAAATGGTAACAGAAAAATTTGCTGACAATATGAAGAAAAATAAAACTGTATCCCTTCTTTGCACAGTATACAGAACTAGACTCCACTTGTATGCTGAAGGATAAAACTATAAGCAAAAGAAAAAGAAAATACGGAACACTTTTGTGACCTAATGGTATAGAAAGTCTTATTCAACAAGACTCCAAAATTAAAAATCATGATGCCAAAAAAAAAAAAAAGTTGTTGGAGTTGGATTTGACTACAACAAAATTAACCATTAAAATGTTGAGTCCTAAGTCAAAAGCTCTTGAGAACTTCAGTTTTATAATGCATATTCCTAATAATAAATGAGTCGTTAAGAAATGGCTAAGATGTACCTCCATGGGGTGAAGAATGAGTCTTGCTCTTCAGAGCTTGGAGACCTCTCACATAGTAGGTCTTAATAGATATTTACTGAATAAATAAGTTGTTTTGTATTTCCTATTCTACATAGTAAGACAAGGAAATACATAATCTGTTTCAGAAATATGTCCATAAAAATACCTTAAAATTTTTAAGCTTCAGTAATTTATACTTGAGTTATTTAGAAAATGTACTAACAGAATATCTGATTTTCTAATTACAGTAGCTAAATAAGACACTATTTCATCACTGGTTTCACCTACTATTTTTTGTGATACTTGGGTCAGTTTTCAGTGTCAGCTTGAGTCATGGGATTTATATCCATGTTCAAAGTGAGTTAAATAAGTTTGCAAAAACAGTTTCATAAGAAACCTTTAAAGTAAATATTTCTCTAACGTTCAATTATATTATATAATCTGAATTTCTAATTTCTGCTAATTTGACAAGCCAGACTTAAAAACAGAAGTGAGAAGAGTACTTCATAAATGACTTACGTCTTGGCTTCATTTCCTATGATTTCACCAACTCCTGCAACAGTCCTCTTCTTATCCCTGACAAGAAGAATACAACATTCTTACAACTAAATGAACACAAGCAAATATTGGACTCAGTCAGTTCAGGATATTTCAGATTTGTTGGTTGTGATCATTTTCTGCTGCCACAGGGAGTGGTAGCAACCCTGTTGGCAGACTATTCTTTAGTGCTATTGTGGGAACCAGGCGGCTGTCTGTGAATCGAAGGTGGGGGGTGGGGGAGGAGAGAGAGAGAGATAAATACCCCCTAAATATTGCTGTAGTTATATCGAGCCTCAAAGAGAGACTAATTCATTGTTTTAGGTTTTCATCCCCTGGACTATTGTGTTTGCCTAGAGAGCTTTGGGGTGTTCTTGTTGTTTTCTTGTTTCTTTTTTTTTTTCTTTCTGTTGTCTTTTTGTTCTCTATTTCATTTAATTTTGCTTAAATGTTATTATTTCCTTTCTTCTGCTGGCTTTGCTCTTCAATTTGTTCTTCTTTTTCTAGTTCTTTATCATGTAACGTTAGGTTGTTTACTTGGGATTTTTCTTGTTTCTTGAGACAGGCCTGTCATGATAGAAACTTCCCCCTTACTACAGAAAATTTTGATGTGCTGTATTTTCATTCTCATTTGTCGATGTATCTTTTGGTCTCCCCTTTCACTCCTTCTTTGACCCAGTCTTTCTTTAGTAGCATGTTGTTTAGCCTCCATATGCTTGTGGTTTTTCTCACTTTCTTTTGCAATTGATTTCCAATGCCAAAGCATTGTGATCAGAGAACATGCTTAGTATGATTACTTTTTTTTTATTTATTTATTTATTTATTTATTTATTTATTTTAATTCATTTTTATTGTTAGACTTATTGGGGTGACATCTGTTAGCAAGGATTACATAGGTTTCAGGAATCTTCTTAAAGTTACTGAGGCTAGTTCTGTGTCTCAACGTATGGTGTATCCTTGGGAATGTTCCATGTGCACTAGAGAACGTAACGAAAGGCTCTGTGAATACCCATTATGTCCATGTGGTCTAATCACTCCAATGTGTCACGTAAAGCCAAGATTTTCGTCTTGATTTTCTGTTTGGATGATCTATCCATAGCTCTCAGTGGAGTATTAGGTCCTCTGCCGTAAGTGTGTTTTTGTCAGATTGTCCCTTTAGTTCTGTTAGGAGTCGCTTTATGTATTTTGGTGTTCTCTGATTGGATGCATGTATATTAACACGTGTTGTGTCTTCTTGATGTACTGTCCCCTTTATCATTATAAAATGTGCATCTTTGTCTCTTGTTGCCTTGAAATCTATTTTGTCAGATGTAAGTATGGCTACACCTACTTTTCTCTGGACGCCATTTGCTTGGAGTATCATTTTCCACCCTTTCACTTTGAGTCTGTGTTTGTCCTTACAGCCGAGAGGCGTCTCCTGAAGGCAGCATGTGGTCGGACTTTGTTTTTTTGACTCAATCTGCTACTCTGCGCCTATTTTATTGGTAAGTTCAGTCAGTTCACATTTAAGGTGATTATTAATGCATGACGATTTCCTATAGTCATTTTATCATTTGTGTTCTGGTAGCTCTATGTCTCCATTGTTTCTTTTCCTTTGTGTTTCTATCTGTTCTTTCAGTTTGGTTGTATTCTATACTTTTTCCCCCTCTGTTTCTCCTTTTAAGTTATATGTCTCACTTCTCGATTTTGTGTGTGTGGTTACCATTAGGTTTATGCCCAAGAAAGTTTCATACATTACATTCATCCTTTTTCTTCTAAATGCATCTTACCTCTATTCTGCTTTGCAAGCTCAGAACCTTACCCCCACCCCTTTTACATTTGCTGTCACAAATTATCTCTATTTATGCTGTGAGTTCATTCCAAGTTATAGTAGCTATTGTCTTCTTCTCTTTTGTTAAATGTTGGGGGTTTTTTACTTCTTTAACCTTAGTGTTATATTTAAGTTATTATTACCCTATTCTGCATAAGGGTTGCAATTTCCTGCTTCTGCCTGTCTGTTTAGTCATCTTACTCATAGTTTTATACCCTTTTGTCTTTTTGTTTCAGATAAAATAATTGCTTTCAGTATTTCCTATAATGCAGGTTTTGTGGTAGAAAATTTCCTCGGCTTCAGTATGTCTGGAAAAGTATTTTTCCTTTACATCTAGAAGATAACTTTGTTGGATATATTATTATTAGCTGGTAATTTCTCTCTTTCAGTGGTTTGAATCTTTGATTCCACTCTCTCCTAGCTTGTGTGTTTCTGCTGAAAAACCCAATGATAATTTAATGGAATTTCCTTTATAGCTTACTGTCTTCTTTTCCCTGGCTGCCTTGAGAATTCTTTGCCATTAATTTTTGACAGTTTTAAACTAACGTGCCTTGGAGAAGGCCTTTTTGGATTGAGATAATTAAGTGTTCTGTTTGCTTCTTGGATTCAAGGATCCAGCTCTGTTCCCTTCTCCCTCTCTTCTCCTTCTGGTATACCCATTATTCTCCGCCCCCCACCCCCACCCCCGCTTTTTATTTATTTTCTAGAGCTTTTACTATGTTTTCATTAAATTTGTTGGGGTGACATGGAGTCAGATAGTTCTCGTAGAGTTCGTTCATTTTTTATTTTTTACTCTCAAGTCTCTCTTCTTCCACCTACATTATTTCTAGATTTTTATCTTTAATGCCACTAATCCTTTTCTCCATATGGTCAGCACTATTTCCTACACTTGCTAGTCCATTCTTCAATTCTTTCACTGAATTCATCAGCTTCAGAATTTTTATTTGGTTCCTTTTAAAAATTTCACTCTTTTTGGTAAAATACTCTTTTTGTTCATTGGTTTTACTTCTGAGTTTATTAAACTGCCTGAGTTTTATTGTATCTTGTTTTTTCAAAACTGCAGTATTGAATTCTCTGTCATTTAAATCACAGATTTCCATGTCATTAAGTTTATTTTCTGAAGGTTTTTCATTCTTTCTGAGTTGCCTTGTTACTTTGGTTATTTATAGTCTTTGATGGATTATTTCTCTGTGTAGGCATTAGGGAAATGAAATCTGCATTTTTTAAAAGAGTAACACCACGTCATTTAGGTTGATAAAAAGGTCTTTCTTTTGTTTTCCAGTAGGTGGCACTGAAGCACAAGTGTTTCCTTTTTCTCTTGCACTGCTCCAGCTTCTAGGATCTCTGTGGGGCAATAGGAAACGTCCTATATTCCCTGCAGGGGTGGGCATCACCTCTGCAACCAGGTTGCTTTGGTCTCGGGGCACCGAATGAGGGTCCAAGCTTCTGAAATTCCAATATTGTCCCCTGCAACCAGACCCTGCTGGCCGTGCTGCACTGTCTGAGGTGTCCCAGGTGCCCCCACGGGGATGAGCTGGGAAGAGTAGGGCCGGGCTGGGCTGAGGTGGCTCGTGCATTTGTGGCTTTGTCGATGAATACCAGGCCTCACTTCACCTCTGTAGTGGTGAATGCCGGACCTCAGCCTCATCTCTGTACCTCCACTGCTGTCACTGGGTTTAGACTGAGCTTGCATCTGCGCTCAGGGAGAAATGCTCCTGCCTCTCCAGTTCTCAGGGCTGTGGATAGTGTGCTCTGTAACCTGACACTCCTACAGCTTCTTCTGGGGCCCACTGCTAGCTCCGAAAGGGTGAGGGGAGGCGAGCTCTGGGAGAAGGAAGGGAAGAGGCAAGCCTCGGGAGGGTGGGGGTAGGCGGCCAGCTTCCACGACTTTGTTTTTCTACCTGGCACTGGTGGCCGCCAGACCACAGCTGCCACACCTCTGTGCTCCACCTCTGCCCCAGTGGGTAACTGGGTTCAGCTGCAGCCTGTCCCTCTCTGCTCGGGGCTGCAGAGAGTGCGTGCTGCAGCCTGATTCCTCCCCCGTCCCAAGCCCCCACGCAGTCAGCTCTGGGCTGCGTTCCGCTCACCCATCTCTGCTCCTCCCTCCCTCCTCTGTCCGTCCTGATTCACCCACTTTCAAATGTTTCCATGCTCGGATCACTCCCACGTGCTTGTGTGTTGAGCGGGGGATCCTTCGCTGAATCAAGGAGAGAGACCATAGGCACCCCTCACGCTGCCATGCGGCTGACATCACTCCCTGCTTACTTTTTTAAATTAGAAGAAACATCATTGCCATTTCTCTGTTAATTCCCTCATAAATCCATCTAATCAACACTTGTTAGCACCTACTCATGCACCTACTAATGCACCGAACAATATCTCATTTCTTGATGGAGTGCAACACTTCTTAATTATTATGTGCGAGGAACTGTGCCAGGCACCACATAAATGCCACACCGTTCTGATCCTCAAGGATCTTTGCTCATCACCACCTAGAGAATCCTAGGGTCCCTGTGGCTTCCTCAGAGAGAAGGTAGGAAACAGCCCCTGTGATGGGACGGGAAGCTGCCTGCACAACTGCAAACAGGTGCAGGCAAGGTCGCCTTCTGCTTCTTACAACTCGAATTCAAGGCGCACGAGTAGGAAAGGCACGAAACGCTACAGGAGTGGGGTGGGGGGAGTTTGCTCACTGCTGCACACGAGGCACCTCCTGCTAAGACAGTTTAACAGATACATGTTGTTGTCATGAGCTTAATCTCAAAAAGCAGTTTGGAATGTAATCTGAGTAAAAAAAAAAAAGTATATAAATAGATAGTATTATACCAAGTACTGGGTTCTGAGTGTAATATAATTCTAACCACGGAGCGTCAATAAAGGAATTGCCCAGCCTTTTAAAGCTAACAAAGAAATGTTAAATAACCCACAAATCATGCCACCTGCCAACGAAATAAATTGCTTTTGAAATGCTGCTGAAATTGGGTAAAAAGAATCCGTGGGGTATTTATTGTAAGCTCACAGCTCAGTGGGTTCCCCACCGTGTGAACTTAGAGTAAGGACGTGTGCCTGTGGTCCCCGGCCGTGGAGAGGACAACCGTAGTCACCACCGTACTCTACCCTCAGCCACACAGAAGGGACTAGAAAGTAAAGGACCCTTCCCATGACAGAGAAGCAGGAAACAGGAGTGGTGGAGATTAGGTGGCCACTTCCCTCAGGAAAATTATTCTAAACAAGAACCGGAAAGAAAAGAAATTGGGTCGGGGATGCCACAGGCAGGCTTTTCAAGAGAAACTTGGGGGTGCCTCGTGGAAGGTGCTGGCCGCAGTGCTCTAGACGTCCTTGTAAACACACACGCGTCTCTGGACCTCGGACCCCCAATCCAACGGACACCCGGCGAGCTGGCACCCCACATGGAAGTCGGCTTTCCGGGGCGCAGGCAGCCGGCTTTCCGGAGAGCGTCGGTAACTCTGAAGAGTCTGCTGTATTTCTTTCATGAAGCCTTTGCAAGCAGGAATTGACTTTCTTCACATGGGCTCACGATGTACTGGCTTGGACTCACCTGCACCTCACAGGTGAGTAAAAGGGTGTAGGCTCCCGGGGTCGTGGTCCTGGACGTGGGAGTGCATGTGCTTCCACGGCGGCCGCATCCCAGCGTGACGCAGCCCTTCATGCACACAGCTTGCAAAATGCAAACAGGGCCCCACTTCGGGGAATTTCGATGCTCCCTCAACTTCGGTATTCCCTCATCGAGCTGGGGTGCTCCATCTGGACTTGACCACGTCCGCGAAAACAGCCCCTTGTCTGGTCTCGGCCCCCGGGACAGGCCGCAGCCGGGCTCCCCTGCCTGGGCAGTAGTAGCTCTGCTTCGTCTCCAGGCTGCAGCTGGGTTCGTTTTCAGATGCTCTGATGCACTGAAGCAACGCAAATAGCAACGCACCCAGAGTTTTACAGCTGGGAAGCACCTCCATGTCCAAATGCACCGAGTTCTTGAGAACTTAAAGTTAAGTCCAATCTCCTCCTTTTGCACGGGGAAGCTGGCCTCCTAAGGAAGACGAGACGTGACAAGACTGCCGTGAGCGAACCACGCACGGTGCCAGAGCAGGTTCTGGGACGTGGCAGTCACGTGCGTCTTGCTGTCTCTGGAGAGACAATGTACATATAGTTCCACGCACGGGTATTAGCACGTTGTCGTCCGATGAGTTTTAAGCAATGGGTGCACACACCAACCTGCATCATCTGAGAAAGTTGTGTCTCCCTCAACTCTCAGGCCACGCACCTGCCCACCTGACTTCTCTCACTATAGGTTGTGCTTCCTTTTCTGTTCCAGAGTTTCATGTAAATGGAGCAGTATCCTGGGTCCTCTTTTGTGTGTGGCTTCTTTCATTCTCATCGTGTTTTTAAGATCCATCTATGTGTTGAAACTCTCCGTCATTTCTTCCTCTTCATTGCTGAGTGGTGCGCTAATGTGTAAATGCACCACGATTCACAAATTCATTGTTTTGACAATGGGCGTCTGTGTGCAGGTTATACGTTTGCTTTCATGTCCCTCCCGTGGAATTACGAGGACAAAGGGTAAGGATGTGTTTAACTTCATGAGAAAATGGCAGACTATATTGAAAGGGGTGTGCACCATTTTACACCCCCGCTCATTCCACACCCTGGCCAACACTGGGTGTCATCAGTCTTTTTAATTGTGATGTGTAATGGTCTAACATCATGGTTTTAATTTACATTTTTCTTTTTTTTTTATTTTTATTGTTAGACTTACTAGGGTGACATCTGTTAGCAAGGATTACATAGGTTTCAGGCATACAATTCCACAGTGCATTGTCAACTTGTTGTATAATAAGTTCACCACCTAATGTGACTTCTCTTTCCATCACCTTATATTTAGCTTCCCCCCCTCCTCTCCCACCCCCTCCCCTTTCTCCCCTCCCTAACCCACTCGTCCCCAAATAAACATTAAATTATTGATTGTGTCCATGGGTTATTTGTTTGTTCAGTTCTTTTTTTCTTTGCTTTCAGTTTTATATACCGCATATGAGTGAAATCATACAGTTCTTTGTTTTTTCTGTCTGGCTTATTTCACTCAGCATGATGATCTCCAGGTCCATCCATTTTGTTGCAAATGGCAATATTTCATCTTTTCTTATAGCTGAGTAATATTCCATTGTGTATATGTACCACGGCTTGTTTATCCAGTCATCTGTCGCAGGGAACTTTGGTTGTTTCCATGTTTTGGCCACTGTGTACATTTTTCTGATATTAATGATACTGAGCATTTTTCATGTGCTTATTCGCCATTTAATATCTTTAATTGTGAACCGCCTATTCAAGTCTTTGGCTCAATGGTAGATTGGGTTGCCTCTTTATTGTTGAATACATTCTAGATAGAAGTCCTTTGTCAGATATATGTATTACAATTTTTTTCTCCTATCTGTGAATTCGCTATTCATTTTCTTAACAATATTCTTGAAAGGTCTGATCTTTTCATGATCAGACATGTTTAATTTGATGAAGTCCAATTTTTTATTCATCTTTTTTATTTTATGGGTGGTGCTGTCTAGGTTCATCTGAGAAATATTTGCCTTAAACCAAAGTTGCAAAAATATTCCCCTCTGTTTTCTTCTAGAAAAGTGTTTCCCAACCTTTTTTACACGACCATTCCAGTATTTATTTCCTAGGGCTGCTATAACCAAGGAACAAACTAAGTAGCTTGAGACAACAGAGATTTATGTCACAGTTCTCGAGGCAAGCAATCCAAAATCCAGGTGTCGGCAGAGCTGCGCCCTCTTTGCCAGCTCTAGGGGAGCACCCTGCCTGCCCTTGACTAGCTGCTGGGGTTGACCAGGAATCCTTGTTTCGGTTATACTTTCCTTTGATGGACAAACAGCTCCAGCTGTTTTGGCCTCCCAGAAGGCCTTGGGGTGCTGGTCCTACTGAGACCAGCATCCAGCCCCTGAGGATTAAAGAGGACCCATGTTTTCCCTCTGATTTTAGGCTAATTCTTTTTAGTAAATATAAATACAGCCTCTTAGACTAGAGCTCTGTAGACCTCATTCACCCAACAACAGAAAACATCTCCCAGGGTTTGGTGCCGAGTACAAAAAACAAAAACAAAAAATGTAACACACCAGTAGTTGGAGATACAAATGCAGTTGGATGAACAGGAGGAAGTTCATTGACAGAGGTGAGACTTTTCCCAAATTCATACTGATGAACTAACTGATGGTGTCACCAAAACATTATCTTCAATTTCATTTGCTTTCACATAAGTGTTTTGGCTTTTTAAAGGTATTGTTGTGCTTTTTTTTTTTACCTTCTGGCCTTCATTTATTCAAGATCAGGTACAGTTTGCAACCTTTAGCAACCAGATGGTAATGGACTTCCTTGTTGGTGAAGGACAATGTGTTCGGAACGTCATAATAAAGTCACATCTGATGTCACAAGCACCAAGACAGTTTTCTTCAAATTCAAGGCCAATTGCCACATTTCTCATTATATCTTTTGCCATTGGATCATTATATTTTATTCATCCATTTGATAATTAAGATGGAAAACTTTACTGTCAACTGGCCTTGAACCTGATGGACAGACCTCAGTTCCTTTTATTCAGGGGGACCCTTATGTGCTGCCCCAGGAGACGCTCAGCAGCATGTATCAACTGTGTGACATCCCTAGGGAAAAGCCCATTTTTCTTGCCAACAGTAATTCTACTGAGAACTGCTTTCTAGCTTAGGTAAAAATAGCTATTTTCATCAGTCATCACACTCCTGCTCAGTTTATATAGACACATAATTTTTACAAAGGGAAAGAAAGGTGGGGCAGTGGGACTGTCCAGGGTGTCAAATTCGTAGGCTGCATCTGCATTGAAATACAGTTTGCAGTAGAAATTACAAAGAAATAGAAAAGAGACAGCACTTCTCCCACATCAAAGAGACGGATCATTGCAGGAGCTTCCTGGGATTGACAAGATCGCCCTCATTAGGAAGACCAACCCTGCAGACAGTGAAATACAGCCTCCGCCCTTTCTTAAGTAGTTAAAATGTCGTTCTGTTACATAATTACATGCTTAGGATTTGGTAATAAAAGATTCTGAAGAAAACACGGTAGAATCCCACCATAGCAGAGCTCATTAAAATGTGGATTTAGGTAGGACTTGGGCTGAATTGTGTTTCTCAAAATACTATCACTGTCAAGGAAGAGGCTACTGTGACCCACAGGGCTGAGTCCCAGGAATTCCTGTGTGGCTTGTAAATACTTTGCTTTCGAAGCCAGAGGCAGGAGTTGATTAGTAAATTTGGCTAACAAAGGGTCCATTTATCTGCAACGCTTGTTTTCAAACCAAGGCATTTATTCCTGCATGATAGCCTGTACTGATTTTCATTAAAACTGTGGCTTCATTACTTGTTTATGAAAATTTGTAAGGAGCCAAAAATTCATTTATATTTCTCTCAGATCCTATAATATTATTCTCGAAGAATTAGAAAGTTATAAAAGTTTATAGAATGGCCATGGCCCAACCTCGTCCACAAAGCAAAGTGATTTCCAAAATGGAATCACAGAGCAAGTTCATATGATAATCGTATTTGTATGTTTCGTATTTGCTAACGGTCACCTGTAAAAATCCTGCGAGTCTCAGTCATTTTTGTTTGTTGTTTGTCTTTTGGGGGAGTTGGATGTTATATTTTTAATTACTGACTTCATTGCCTTAGTAATTTTAGGTCTATTCAAGTTTCATCTTTTTTCTTAAGTCAGTTTCATTAAATTTTATTTTTCCAGTAATTTTCTAGTTCATATTTTATATTGTTGTTCACTGACGTTCTTTTTTTAAAATCCACTGCATTTATAGTTTTATTCCCTTTTATTTCTATTATTGTTTACTTGTTCTATATCTTCTTTTTTTCTTCATAAGCTTTGCCAGAATTTTATCTGTTTTATTAATGTTTTTTATTGTTAGACTTATCGGAGTGACATTGGTTCACCAGAATTAGGTAGGTTCCAGGTGAACAATCTACAGTGCATCGTCCATGTGTCACATTGTATATCACCACCTAGAGCAGTTCTCGGTCCATCACCATATATCTGGCTCCCCCTCCCTCCATTCCTCCCCCCTCCCCCCTTGCCCCTAGGTAACCACTTAATGTTTTAAAGAGCAACTTTGATTTCATGGAGGTGTATACTTCAGACTTGTGCACTTTTCTGTATGTTGATTATAGCTCAAAAATTAGTTTAACAAAAAGTAGAGCAAGGGAAGGTTAAACGCCAAATTCCGAAAGATGAGTGCTTGGAGGAGGAAGGCAGGGGAGTGGTATGGGAGACAACCCCATTCGATTTAGTACCAAGGTCCTGGCTTGGCATCGGGGTGGTTTCATGTGTTCTTATTATATTACACACACACACGCACACACACATACGCACACACATACACACACACATACACACACGCACATACACACATACACACACACATACACACACACATATACACATATACACACACACACATACACACACACATACACACACACACATACACACACACATACACACATACATATACACACACATACACACACATACACACACACATACACACACACGTACACACATACATATACACACACACATACACACACATACACACACGC
>PVJL010016769.1:0-20081 GCA_004026885.1 Lyroderma lyra | reverse complement strand
GTGTATATGTGACAGGTGTGTGGTGTGTGTGTGATGTACATGTGTGACAGGTGTGTGGTGCGTGTGTAGTATATGTGTGTATATGTGACAGGTGTGTGGTGTGTGTGTGATGTACATGTATGACAGGTGTGTGGTGCGTGTGTAGTATATGTGTGTATATGTGACAGGTGTGTGGTGCGTGTGTAGTATATGTGTGTATATGTGACAGGTGTGTGGTGCGTGTGTAGTATATGTGTGTGTATGTGACAGGTGTGTGGTGTGTGTGTAGTATATGTGTGTGTATGTGACAGGTGTGTGGTGTGTGTGTAGTATATGTGTGTATATGTGACAGGTGTGTGGTGTGTGAGTAGTATATGTGTATGACAGGTATGTGGTGCATGTGTGTGTGTAATGTGTGTGTATGTGACAGTGTGGTGTGTGTGGTGTGTGTGTGTGTGTGATGTCTCTTCCCACATGCCTACCTAAAGTCCTGGCCCTTCCCGCCATGCAGCGCTCACACACCGCCCTTGCCATGCATTTCCGGCCTCGGGGGCGGTGTTGGGGAGCATGCTGTCCCCCAGAGCAGAGCCCAGGCCAGAGCAGTCAGCGTCCCCAGACCTCTCGGTAAACAAGCGTTGGCATCAGCACCACAGGCAGGTTCTGAGTTTGTTTTCCTGCGCTGGCATGATGGGGGGAGGTCAACTTGAGTCACGGGAGAGGCTGCACTTCTCATGGGGTGAGGGGGTGAGCCTTGCTTCTTGGCCGCGTGCAAATGGGCACAGCTTATATTCTTGAAAAACCAATCTTTTCATTTTGTTGTGACTATGGCCTTCATCACAAGTGTGTGAAAAGGAGCACGTGCAGCACGCGTTGGACGTGAAGCCCACCCCAGCGCCCCGTGGGGACGCCGGAACACAGAGCAGCGGATGCAGCCGACATCCTTCCCAGGCTGCCGGACAGGCGGTGCAGGCCACGTGTTCGAGGGCACGATCGGAGCATCTCGGGTATCGGGGGCACACGGGCAGGGCCACACACGCATTCATTTTATTCGCTGATTTCTTTTCTTTAGAAATATGATGACTTGGAAGTCCCCCTAACACAGCCGACTGACACCAACTCTGGCAGTGACGCTGGAGCCCTTTCCCTGGGCCCCGATGACCTTAGGTGGGAAGCGGTCTCGGCGTTCGCGTGGTGTGGTCTGCACCCGTCACGCGCCAAGCACCACGTGCGCTGTCACCGGGAAGGGCACAAAGGGAGCAGGTGCGTTAGAGGGAAGGCTGTGTGCACACACACGCACCCCGAATCCTGCCGCTCCTGCGTCTGTGTGCAGTGTGGTGTCAACCCCACGACACACACAGAGCGGGTCCCCATCGTCACGACAGGCTGGCAAGGCAGGTACCTGGTCCTGTGCCCGCCCCCCCCAGCTCCCCCCCCCCCCACACACTGTGACCCCTGCACAGGCGTGCGTGGGTGGGGACAGGCGGCCCTTTCCCGTGTGTCCTGGACGCCGCCATGGCCACGTAATGAAGTTAATGTTTTCTGGAATTTACAGCCTGAAGTGAATAGTTTCTGCTCCAGACACTTTTCCCTCTCATTTCTTCATTTTCGCCTAGATTTTTTTTTTTTTAACAACAAAGGAAACAGGACAATATGTGAAGGCTCATTAATTCTCTTTAGTTTTGACACCCCCCTCCCCCCCACCCGCCTCCTCCTGGAGGTTAAACAGGAGGCACGTCATCAGGCCTGTCCATAAAGTCTGGTTCACGGGAGGGTGAGGTGACAGCCCGAGGAGCTGCCGCTGGGGGCCGGGCGGCTTTCATGTGCTGGCCTCGCACCGCTGGCCGTTTCATTGCCTCCTGATTACCAATTACACCACCAGGAACAATGGACCTACCACTCTAATGGCCAGGCCTCAAATTTGCCTCGATTTGCCCACGGGCGTCATAGCAACACTGCCTTTGCAAGTTGGAGGGCCTCATTACAGGAATGAAGATGGATGGACCCGAGGAAGGCTCCCCCTGGGACAATATGCTGGACCCCTGCCCCCCCTGTCCCCGACCGCAGCATCCTGACCCCGGGCTGCCCCGCGAGCACTCCCCCTGACCCGGGGCTGCTGAAAGGCCCCTGCCCGCCCCTCTGGACCCCTCCTGTCCCTACAGAGGCCGAGAGGTGGCGCCCGGGGCTGCGACTCCGGGGTCCAGGAGAGAAACGCCCCGCTGGGATGCCCGCAGGACCTGCCCCTTCCGTGGGCCGGGCCGCAGCAGGCGGAGCAATCCGCGTGCGCCTGCAGGTCGCCCACGCGGGAGGCGGCGCCCCCCGGCCCTCCCCCCGCCGCCGCCCCCCGGCCCTCCCCCGCACCGCCCCCCGGCCGTTAGTGCCCGGCTCCTGCCGCCCCGTCCTGCGCGCATCTCTTGGTCCAAGCAGGAGAAAAATGAGGGACGGTCACCTGGACGGAAGCGGAAATACTATTTCCCAAGTGGCCAGGATTGACAAACACCACTTAACGCACAACAGAACACGTTTCCCAGCTCCGTTCCCACGCTGGGCCTCGCAGCTTTTCTTCTGTGATTTGTCACTTGTTTCAGGAACGGAGGGTGGGCTGCCCGCCACCAGCTTCGCAGGAGCCTTTGCTCCTGAGCAGGTTCTTCCCGGAGGAAAATCTGGTGCAAAGAAGGAAAGTGGCCCCGGGACTGATGAGGAGTCATCCAGTGCCACCGTGACCTGACCCATGTTGGTTCCTCAGCTGCTGACACAAATTCCTGGAAACCGCGTGACTGAAAACTCAGGGTTCACCCAATAGAGGTGGGAATCGAGCTGGGGCGCTTGCCCGAAGGGTCCCGGGGGTGGGAGCTGGGGGGGTGGCACCTTCCCGGTCCCTTCCAGCTCTGTTGGCTGCCTGCTACCCAAGCTGTCCCCTGCCATCTCTGCTCCGTCCTCACATGTCCTCCTCCCTCTGTGTCCTCTGTGCCCGTTTTCTCCTTGTAAGGACATCTATCATTGGGTCAGGGCCTGCCCTATTCCCCCATGATGGCATCTTCACTGATTACATCACCAAGACCCAGTTTACAAATGTCGCATTCACAGGCCCTGGGGGCTTAGGACTTGAACATGTCTCCTGGGCTCAGAGGGCCGTGACCCGGCCCACAACGGGCCCTGACCTTGATGCTCAGTGGAGGCCCCTGACTCCTTGGGGGAGGCGGCTTCTTTGCAGGTTCTGCCAGGAGCCCCTGCCGCTCCCAGGTCCACAGCGTGAGCGCCCTTACTCTGTCCCTGCTCGGAGCCCCCAGGGCTCGAGGACTCGGACATGTGGGCAGGGGCCCACCCTCACCGCTCTTCAGCCTTGGGAAGCAACCATTTGGAGAACCACGGCTGTGTCTGCGGGTGTTTTCTCTGTCAAAGGAGATAGTAAGGTTAAAAAGACGACAACTGCAGAGTAAAGACCGCTAGCAAGGCTGCTTCCTTCTTTCTCTCATCCCCACCCAGGGCTCAAGCGTGCACACTGACGATCATGGGGCCCCTTCCGGCCTGAATGACACGAGGCACTGTGAAGGCGCGACCATACTGAGCGTAAACTGTGCTCACGGTACCTTTTGTGTTGAGAAATAAAGCAAAAGAGCAGTTTGGCTACAGTGGGAGTCAGTGAAGCCCAGTTTCCATCCTCATTAGTATTTTATGCCTTGAACTTTGTCCTTTAGAAATGCGACATTTCTTTGTATTTTGATGCGATGGCGACGGCAGTTATGATAATAAAATCTTTGGTGCTCTTTACCTCGAGAAATACTTTGAGCCCTGGAAGAAATAAAATTACAACCACAACAACACACACACACACACACACACACACACGCACCAAAAGAGCCCCCAGCAAAGCTGTGACTTTGTTTCCATTCCATTCCGGGGGTGGGGGGCGGGGAGGGGGGAAGGTTAGCTACCAAGGAAGTCCATGACGTAATTCAGGGCAGTTGTCACGTCCTGCAATTTCTCATGAAGAAAAAACGTTACTCAAACGATTTGGGGAAGGCACAGACGATAAGGGATGCATGTTAGTGTCCTGTGGTCTAACTCCTCAGTGACATACCGCATGCTCCATTGTAAGTTCAGGCACATAACGTTTGCTTTTGTTTGAATCGCCAGCGATGGCCACATTGCAAACTCGGGGTTCTGAGAGACTGGGTTGATTCCACTGTGATTTATGCAGCTGAGATTTTCAGCGCTATCTTGACTCTTAAAAGGTCCCTTGGTCTAGGCTGCTCTCGCTTTTTGGCCTGTGAGCGAACGTTACCACATTACTTGGCACGTGAACTGTGGGCAACAACTCACGTTACTCCGTCCAGAGCAGTGGTCCCAGCACCCAGGCCCGTGGGCCCGACCCAGGCTTCCTTCATCCGGTGAGGGGTTTGGGGGAAGGACACCCAGACTGGATGAATCGTGGCGCCGGCACGGACTACACTGCCTGAGCTCCTTTCTGCACCATGAGGCTGCTTTTCTCAACGAGACGGGGCCTCCGTGTGCTGAGCAAGTGCGTCGCATGGGGGAGGGGAGACGCTGCCGGTCCCAGCGGGCGGCGCCGTCAGCTCGTGGACGCAGACGGCAGGCTTCCTCGACGGTCTGAGTGAACGTTTGGAGACAGCAGACGATGGTGCAGGGTGGGGCTGCCGTCTCCGCCCTCCCTGGGTCCTTGTGAAACGGATCCCT
Source organism: Lyroderma lyra (assembly GCA_004026885.1). Lineage (NCBI taxonomy): Eukaryota > Metazoa > Chordata > Mammalia > Chiroptera > Megadermatidae > Lyroderma > Lyroderma lyra. Next base: position 15,407 of record PVJL010016769.1, on the reverse strand, counting down.
CGGTCCCGCCAGGGTGCGGCCGTGTCTTCCGCGGGGTCTTGACCCTCATCTTGGGGAGTTTCATTTCTGGAGTAGAATCCAGAATGCGGTGGCATTGTCTCCAGTGGTACCCGTGACAACAATGACATTGGCACGTGGCACAGACAGAAAGCTTGGGAACTGGTGACCCATGCGTGGAAGATTCAGGAGGAATGTCACGGAGGAGTGGACATCGAGTCAGGATGTGGGGACATCGAGTCAGGATGTGGGGTGCCTGGCGATGAGGGAGGCAGAGCACAGGGAAGGAAGGGGTCCTCAGAAGCCGAGGTCTGGGAATGCGCCCTGGGCACACAGACGGGCGCAGGGGGCGGGAGGAGGGGTTTCAACGCTTTGGGGCGTCAATGCTCTGGGGTGTCACCTGCGTGGGGCGGTTCCTGGAGCAGGGCCGTGCTTTAGGAAGACCTGGCTGCCGGCAGGAGCGGAGGAAAGCCGTCCTCCACGCTAGTGAGGACAGTGCTGTCCCCTGGGCCCCTCTGGGCCAGAGCGTGCTGCTGAGCACCTGTCACTGTCCTTCTCCAGGCCGGGGGACTGAGGAGTCCCTCCCACAATGGCCCGTGCTCGCGCCCCAGGGCCTGCAGATGCGCATCTGCTTCCCGAGCCGCTATCTCGCTGGTATCAGAGCCCACTGAACAAGCACCCTTCACGGGCGCGTGGAGATAAAGCTCAGGCTTATCTCCCGGGCCAGCCAGCGCCGTGCACTCACCCACGTGGCCCGGGACCAGGGGCCCTTCTTTATTGCGGCCATAGGGAGGCTCCAGGGAGGCCCCCAGCAGTGACAGCTCGCCGGTCACATGTAAGCCTTGGGCTTCCATGGCCAACGCTGCTGCCTTAGGTCACCGGGAGCCTCCAGGCTGTCCAAGGGCCGGGCCAGAATCCGCTCTGCGTCCCTCAGCTCTGCCAGCAGGAGGGTGGTGGTGGTGGCAGGGGGCTTCGACCACAGGGTCCCCTTCGACCACAGGGGCAGGGCTGGCCTTTCACTGCCCACTGAGGTGAACGCTCCCCCTGAGTAGTGTGTGTCCCGAACCACCAACTCAATTTGAGGGTCCATGTGACTCTATTGGACAGACGTCCTCTTAGAGGCCGTTGTCTCCTCATACTCCAAAGCTGTCAGTTACCCTTGTATAAGACCTTGACCCTGGGCCTTAGACTCCCCTAGCTTTGGGCGGGGGTGGGGGTGTCCTGCAGAAGGTACCAGAAGCAGGGAGCTACAGGGAGCCCTGGTTTTTGTGACTGAGACTCACTCTTCTGTGACACATGTCTTCTGAGGCCCCCCTGCCCCATCACAGGGACCCTGTGGCATCTGGGCATCTGAGGACTCCTGTGCTGGCCAGAGAGGGACAGAGGGACTAGTCCTTGTGTGGTCCCGGGAAAGCCTTCCTCATCTCTGTGTTCGCATCGTACGTCCGCTGGCTGCTGTTTGAGTGCTTTTCTGCAGTTCTGGGTCACATGCTGACTGTGAGGGACGAGGGTGGGTTAGCAGGCTTCTGTGTGGAGAGAAACGACTTTCCACCCATGGATGTGCGCTGCTTGTAAGCCCCTCTCCCCCCACCTCGCTTTCCCAGGACGTGTCTCGCTCTCTCCTCCGTCCGTCAGTGTCTGGTGTGAAGTTGCGTCCACCTGCCCCAGCTCCGGAGGCCTCCACCGGCGTTGCTACGTCGTCTTCTGCACGGCTGGCTTTGCCTTGTGACACGCGCTCAGAAGCTCCAGACCCAAGTGAGAACCAGCGACGGCCAGGTCAGCCCTGCGCGGGGGCCCCAATGGCAGCCGGTGACAATGGGTTGCAATAGCGCATTTCCGAGCTCCCTGGGACCTTGCTGAGCCCAGAAGACCACCTCTCCAGGAGGGCGAACTCCTGCCGAGAGCAGACCCCACGCCTGTGCACACACCTCACGCACGCCAGCCACAGCCGCCTCTGAGCTCGCATACTCTGGGCCACTGTTACGCTGTCCTCCTGTCCCCGGTCACGTGCCTGCCGAGCAGTGGCCTATTCCAAGCCTGCTTGTCCTGCTTTCTCTGTCCCTCCCAAGGAAACCCCAGTGAAGGGCCTCGCCCATATGTCCCCTCTCTCCCTCTGACTCCTGACCGACCTGGCCCCTCCCTTCCTGTGTGCCCCCCAACCCCGTGGCTCACTGTACCTCCTGTTTGTAGGGACCTGGGGGTATAATTGTCCCTCACGACAGTCATTTCATGTCTGTGAGTCTGATCACATCTGATGCAGACAGCTCCCAGGTTACCCCATTAAAACAGAAGTGACGACCTCCCCACGTGTGTCCTGAGGCCTGGGTCTGAGAACCGGCCCTTCTCCACAGGTGGGGGACCTGGCTTCCTGGCTGGTACGCACCGAGGGGGGAGCCCACCTGCGTTTGGGCGGAGACGGGTGGGCATGCACACGACGTAAGTCCTCCCCACTCCATACCTGGGGCGGCTTTTCCCGTCACTGAGCCAAAGGGACACGGCCTGTGCCATCTGGGGGTCGCCGTCGTAACTGTCCCCAGCCCCCCCAATGTGAGTGTGTCCCCCGAGCAGCTGTATTCAGCGAGGGGTGACTTCTAAATCCTGGCAGCTAACCCATACATTTCCTCCTTAGCGGCGGGGAAAGCACCTTGGCAGCTTTCTAGCCATTTCTCAGGGGTGTGTGGATTTATCCTGACGTGAAACGATGGCGGTGTTCACGTGGGCTGCAAGCGACAGGGAGCGGGGCGGGGCTGCGGGTCCTCGCTCCCCGGGTCCCTCACGTCCTCGGAAAGATGCCGCCCGTCTCTGGGCCTCCGTCTCCTCGTGCAACCAGTGGGCTGGGAAGAAGCATCGCGCCTGATGCAAATGTGAAATGCAAGCGTCTGCCACCACCTCTCCTGGGCTGAGGCTGTGGGTGTGTGTGGAGTCCCCTGCAGGGCAGGCAGGAAAGACAGGCTGTCACATTCAGGGCGACTGGAGCAGCGGGACGCTAATATCATCAGATACGCAAACGGGGTCCCAAGCTCCTACTCGGCTTCCGTGGGCCTCACAACCCCACAGAATTCCGCCAAAGGGAGCTGAGTTTCTTTTTTGGGTTCCACCTCGGGTGCTCACGACCACTACAACCTCTGTTGCGGTCTGTGACCCGTGCACACACATCTGCCCTGCCGCAGCAAGCCAATGGGAGCAGGTCTGTAGGTGAGGCAGGAGGCCGGTCACTAAAGCAAAGAGAGGGCCACCCTGTGGAGGTTGTGCCTGGAAGAGAATGTCACAGACAGGGGCCCCTCATCCGGAGGAGGAACCCCGGAGCTGTCCACCCCGGCCGCAGCGACGCTCGGCATGCAGAGTGTGGGAGTCATGCTGCTCTCTGAAGCCCGAGCCGGGCTCTGTGAATGGCCCCGTATCCTGCCAGGTGTGGCGTACCTGCCTAAGAACAAACACCTCAGCACCTGTGCTCCCCAGACAGGAGTGCTCGCACACCTCCTAATCCCCACGGCCTGAAACAAGGGGGCTCATCAATGCGACAGCAGTGTGGTGGGACAGCTCCTCGTGTGTCATCGACATGTTTGTGTCGGTGACCGGCCATGCCCTCTGGCACCCTCGTCACGTATACATTGTCATCAGTAGCAGTAGATCATTTGTGAGCACATGTAACAGTTACGCCCCTGAACAAAGGGGCCGATCTCCATAAGAGGGGGTGCCAGTGCCAATCCTAACCGAACGGGCTGGGTACCCAGGCCTCCATGGCGTTGGTGACCCTCCGCCCTCCCGTGTGTGTGCTGGGTTAATGGTTACACAGCCATGCCCACGCATGCTCGGAGACAATGTGGGAACAATTGAGCCCTGTGTGCTGCACACCTTTGCACGGATTTAGTAATGTCTGCGCTCGGGGAGGGCAGGTGCCAGCAGGCAGCCAGCAGGAGAGTGCGCACCCACGGACAGCTTCTTGATGCTGTGTTGGGAAAGTCACCTGGCCAGGGGCCAGCTGTGGGATGGATCATCCCAGGAGCCTGGTGGCTCCTGCAAAATCTGGGATCTCCTGCTGAGAACTGAGGGTACCCCATGCCCCCGCTGGGGCCCAGTGCCTCCTGCGTGGATGAGTGTTTTCTGAGGGGTGATAATACCTGACACCAGATGCCCGTGTCCCTCTCCTGGGGTGTCCTCTCTTGGGGCTCTGTAGTGGAGGCCCTGTTCTGTTTCATGGGAATTGGTCACAGAGCATGAGGTCACCTGAGCACCATGCAATGCATGATATTTGCTGGACTTCACAAGGAGTCCACTGTTCCCACTGAGAAGTCGCAACATCGGGAGAGTGTCAGGAGCCTGGAGTACTCACATCCCTGGTACCCCAGCACCCCCCCCCCCCAAGCCTGGTCTCTCCCCTACCACATGCACAATGTCAAATATGCTTTTAAAATATTGCTTATACACAACATTTTACCACCTCCCGTGGAGAACCTTCTGATCACAGGTGACTTATACCGTAAGACAGTTGTTTCTTTGTAATAAGCCCACATTTCTATCCTTTCAATATTTTTCTCTCTCTGTCTCTCAATGACTGAAGCACACATTGGCACAGGTGACCAGCCTCAATTGGTGGCATATTAACACGACTTTACCTGGGTGGAAACAATCATTTCTGCCTCTAAGCACATCTACCAGCCCTAAAATATTTTCTAATTTTCCTTCTTAAAAAAATAATCAAACTCTAAATAATTGAGTTGGAGGACCCATAAAACCAGCTTACCCACCTGACATTCCCTTTCTTGATGTGTGAGCCCATGTGAACTCCCAAGGTGAGTGATCTGACCTTACTGTCTGTGAAGGTAGGCAGTCTATGCCCACAGAGCAGTCAGAAAAGCCATGGGGTAGAGCTTGTGGCCACCGTTGGGAGCTCCCACCAGCAGCATTCCCTCCAGAGGCATCACATCAGCGCCAATCACTGGAAGACGTCACTCCCCACCGGTCACCGTCCCATTCCTCATGTTAAATCAACCCTGGACCCTGATTAGTTCCCTGAGAACCAGCTTTGACCTAGGTGCCAACAGCCTGTTGACAGTTAATGCCATGCTGTCACAATGAGGTTCCACAATCATTTTTATCCCTAGCTCTCTTGACCACTCATTGCTGGGATATTGAAGACATGAAGTGAGCCACTTTTGTGCACATGCCTTAGAAAGGGCTGTATTACAGCGACCAGTTGACCCGATGTCATCTGATTGCAGTGATGGCCTCAGAGGGCAGGCTGCAGAGTGATGGTGGAAAATGGTTTGGCACAGCTCCTCACATTAAAGTGATCGTACAGCTGCCTCTGTGCGTCACAGGTTTCAGGCCACTTTGCACAGATGCTACCAGCCTGCTGACCTCTGGGTACAGGGTGCCCAAGAAAAGGGCATTTGGGGGCACAGTGAGCATGGCCATGCACAGAGCAGGTGGACAGCCTCAGAGTTGACATCCCATGCCTGCCCCTCAGGCATGCCCTGCAGCCAGCTGTGCCTGTGGCCCCACCCTGGTGGTTTAAGCTGCAGCAGCCTGGTGGGAACAGCCAGCCTGAGCGGCATGGTCATCACGGACACCTTCTCTTAGTGCCACACACACACACACCCATGGTCAGAGCTGTGGGGAGAGTATAAACTAAACAGGCTTCCTCTAGAGAGAGTAAACCAACAGAGGTCAGCACCACACTTCCCACCACAGGGCAGGGCCTGCTCTGTCCATCTCAGAACGCCTGGTTCCCGACAGCAATTTCTGGAGCAAGGGAAGCACATCATGACCTTGAGCTTCTATTTTGTTTGTAGAAAAGTTGTAGGTGTTTTTTTTTCCAAAATGGATACAATTCGATCCTTTTCATGGAATAAATTATAATTCATTTCAAATTTAAATATTGGATATTAACTTTCCTCAACCCTTGGTATATATTTTCACATTATTAATTAGGAAATAGGAGCCGTGTCTGTCCAGGTTTCTGCAGGTAACTTCACATCCAAGGTTCCATTTCCACCTGACTTTCATCACCTGACTCAACATGTCTTCTGTCCACCAGACAGCTCTCAGAATGCGTCCACCACACGCTCGTTTCTTCTCCTGCCTCATGGGATCTCCACTAAGTCCTCCTCTTGAGGGAGATGGACTGATCCCCTCCCTCCTGGACAGTAAAAGTCATACAAATGAGCAGATGGCTCCAGACCACTGTGCTGTGTGACACAGGGAGGTGTTGGGGAGGGAGGCCTCCTTGAGAAGTGCTTGAGTTGAGAGCTAAAGAAGTAGAGTCACCTTCATCCACTCAGGCTGCTGTAACAAAACCTCCATAGACTGGGTGGCTGAGAACAGACATTTGTCACTCAGGGTCTGGAGGCTGAAGTCCAAGGTCAGGGTGCCAGCAGCTGGGTTCTGGTGAGGGGCCTGCTTTCTGGCTGACAGACAGCCGCCTTCCTGCTGTGTCTTCACAGGGTGGTGAGAGAGAGAGAAAAATAAGCTCTCTTGTGTCATGTCTTAGAAAGGCTTCCCATTTATGAGGACTCCACACTCATGATCTAATCATCCCCATGGACCCCCATCTCCACATATTATTACCCTGGGGATTAGGTTTTAGCACATGGATTTGGGAGAAGGACGCACACATTGAGTTCATGGCAGAGTCAGCCCCTCGTAATGCTGGGAGAGGGAAGGGCCTGGCCGAAGTGCTGGGTGAGAAGAGAGGCTGTAGCTGAAGCCGGTTCCAGAGGGGACAGGTGGTCCCTGCGAGATCAGGTGATGCAGCACCTTGTGGCCATGGTGAGGACTGCAGATTTCATCCTGGACATGAAGGGAAGTTATGGGATATTGTCCCCTTAGTAGATTGTCCTTGGGGCATTCTTAGGTTTATAGAAAACTTGAGTGGAAAGTACAGAGAGCACTCATATACTCCTTACACACACATACACACACACATACACACACACACACAGAGACACACACACACACAGACACACACACACAGACACACACAGAGTTTTCCCTATTGACATCTTATCTTAGCATGATACATATAATTGATGAGCCAATGTTAACACATCATTATTAACCAAAGTGAATTGTTAACATTAGGGTCATTCTTGGTGGTGTACATCCTATGAGTTTGGACAGATATATAATGACATGTACCCAGCATTGAAGTATCATTCAGAGTAGTTTCTGATACCCTAGAAATGTCCCGTGCATCTCCAATGCATCATTCCTCACCCCAATCCATGGCAACCAATCACCTACCTTTCTACTGATTTGCCTTTTCTAGACATCATATAGTTGAGATCATACACTGTATAATCTTTTTCAGATTGGCTTCTTTCTCTTAGTAATGTGCATGTAAGGGTTTTTCCATGTCCTTTTGTGGCTTCATAGCCCCCCCCCCTTTTTTATCATTTGTCAATATTTTTGACATTTGTTATGGAAACCCGATGAACCATTTTCCATGGCTGTACCACACAGTTCATCTATCCATTCCCCTACTGAAGGACATTTTGTCTTTCCACACTTGTGGCAATTATAGATAAAAGAGCTATAAATATGCATGTACAGGTTTCAGCCTGATCATAAGTTTGCAACTCACTTGGGTAAATACTGGGCATGCAATTGCTGGGTCATATGGTGAAAGTAAGTTTAGGTCCGTAGGAAACCACCAGACTGTTCTCCAAAGTGTGCATCCCACCAGCAATGGGTGAGAGATCCTGTCGCTTTTCATCTCCCCAGCATCTAGTGCCATGGGTGCTTTGATTTTAGCCCTTCTGACAAGTGTGCAGTGGCTTCTGAAACATAGTCAGAGAAGTTATGCGAACTGGTTGACATTTTTTAGAGATGATTCTGACTGCCTTGAGATAAATGATGGAAATCAACAGGGATGCACACGCAGCAGCCCAGGCCTAGGTGGGGGTGACAGGACACAGGCAGAGGCAGAGAAGAAAGGAGATGGGGTGCCATCATGTCAGATGAAGAGCCTACAGGACTTGCTGATAGGTTGAATGGGAGGAGTTGGAGGGGTCACCCCAAATGTCATTCTTCGTCATCAGTGGAGTGGGGCTCTCATAGAGGCAGAACTCGGTGACTAATTTGTACACACTAAGCTTCAGGTTTCCATTAGCAAGCCAGTGCGGTGTCAAGGAAGATCAAGGTCTTTAAGTCTGAAGTTTGGGGGTGACATCAGGTCGGCCATAAGAATGGGGCTCTGCCCAGAGCACCCCACCTCCCTCTGACCAATTCCTTTCTTTCCTCTGGCCCCACTACTCTTTAGGTCTTAGTTCAGAGACCTGCTCCTCAGGAATGCACCCCACCGGCTCCATGAGAGCAGACCCTCCATGCCCTGTGCTGGCTGGACCCTCATGTCATTGCATTCCATCCTGTCACTAATGCAGTGTCCATCACCTCCTGTAGGCTTGAGGTTCTGTGAGGACATGGCACTGCCCATGTCACTCACCCTGTGCTTCTGTGGCCAGGTATAGTGTGCTCCTATTTAATGTGTATTGAATAAGCAACCTATCAAGATATAAACATTTCTACGCATTTGAGGGAGGGATGAAACATATGGATGAGCAGAGAGAGAAATTCAACGGTAGATGTTGACCGCCTAGGTCAAACCTGTCTTAAAATTACACAACCAAGAATCAGTTATTTTTCTGTAGCTGCCTCAATGGGGCACACTACCAAGTCAGTAAGTGTCCCTAGCCCCGACACTCACCAACATTGCTTGCTTCTCTCTGAGCAAACGAGTGTCAGGGTAACCCTGGTCACACTCGATGTCTTTTCCTCTTCACAACTCAATGTCAGTAGAAGAGGCTCAGCCTGCGCTCAGATGCTGGTAGATGACAAGCTGGAAGTGTGACCTGCACTGAGAAATCACGGTTAATCATTTTTATCTGACAGTTTCAGATCTAACACAGTGATGACATAGCCACCTGCCATGAAAAAAATGTGCTGAAGAAATGAAACAAAACACATGCTTAATGGCCTTATCATCCCCAAGAGCTTTCTGGAAACTCAAGTAGTACAGAGCACAGGTGTGCGCATCTCAGGTCTGGTTGCACTTCTAGTATTACCTAGTGGCGGGCGCAAGACTTTGGCTGTCCAAAATCCCTGTACTCATTGTAGAGCTGGTTCTGGAGCCCTGGAAGCCCTGTAGATAAGCCCTGAGGTATGCACAGCTACACCCCAGTGATGCAATTTGGTTTCCCAGGTCAGCATAGTTTGTGGAACTGAGGGGATCGTCACCCATACTTCCATGTTGCACAAACTTCGATCAATTAGCACTGATTCCATGAGAATGATCGTGGTGCCTATTAGAGTCAGCTGATACTTTCCCTAATTAGAGAATGCTCCAATTACAGTTAGCCCGAGGGTCAGCGCCCTTCTCTCCAGGGCTGGGCGGTGGAATGGGTGCTGACCCGGGCACCAGGGAGATGAGCTGTGTGACGACAGTGCAGCTAGTGACACAGCCCAGGATGAGGCCCAACGTCTCCGCACGGATGTGCCCGACCCCGTGGTCCAACTCTGCAGCCCGTGTCCCACCTGGGCCAGGAGCTGTGACCTTCTTTCTTAGTATTCTTCCAGCCATTCATTTCTTTTCTCTGGGTTGGAAAAGCTACATCTAATCGCTTCATAAATATGAATGGGTGTCACTATTCTTAACAAATTATTCATTTGGATGGTATTTTTCAATGTTTTGCAGCCATTAGAGGACTTAAATAAAATATTCATACTCATTTTCTTAATTAAAACATTTTTCTTGGAATGAGTTAGTGAGCGCAGCTTTTGGTCTCTTAATGGCTTCCTGTTCCATGACTCTGATTTTGAAATGTCCATATTTATCTCATTATCTTCTCATTTCCTTTTCTCATTAACCAGTTGCAACCCTTATTGTCAAAAGCGTCTTCTACGAACTAGACCAGAGACGCCACAGGTTATGGAAACATTCCCTCAACCCTCAAGATTAGCCGTCACATTCTGCAGGACAGTTTTGCTTGCACGTTGACATCTTCCATTCAGAGAAACAAGTGAAATAGCCATAACAGTGAAATGCATAATCTTAGCACAACTTTAAAAACATATGCATGTTTTCCATTAAAAATATAGCTTCCATATTTTACTATTGACACTATTTTTTTTTTTCAATAAGGCAAATGCCCCAATGTAGAAAAGAAAACTATTTATTACATATGCATGCAATGGTCACGCAATGGTGCTTTCAAAATAAGACAAATACGGGGCAACAGAGACAGCTTAGACTTAAAAATGCACGTGTCTCGTGACTTACTTCCACGCACGTTCCTAGCGGAGGAACTGACTTCAGCCCCTAAAGTTTAGATTTACCCAGTGGATGGTGTATTTTTTTTTTCATTCCTGTAAAAGGAAAGTAAAATTTCCCTTCTTAGCAAGCTACACGGTGCGTCCATACCATGCGCCCTGGAAGGTGTCCCATCCATTGTATTTAAAGCTCTAAAATACCAGGCCAGCATATCCAACCACAATAAGACACTGTCTTTGAATATTATTTATGTTGTGATGGTGACAGAAAAAAGAATCTCTCAGAGGGTTTGTCTACCTCAGCATCTCACATGCGAAGCAGCAAGCAGGCTCCCACACCTGCCACCTCACAGGGACTGTTTCCACCACAGGGGGCTCCTGTATGAACACAGAAGTGAACTAGTAATGAAGAAATTAAACACGAAGACGGAGAGGCAAGGAAGTCAAGCTCAGGTGCTCCTCGCTGCTTTGATCGGACAGACACCTGCAAACCAGGCGGGCGGCCAGGATCGCGATGACGGAGGCGCACTCAGCCACTCTGCCTTTGGACGCAGGGAACCCCAAGGGCCGCATTCAGTAGGCCCGGGCATCGAGGCCATTGCCCACCCAAGTGGCATGCACACAACCGATGCCACAGGGCCAGCCCACAAGCTTTCCCGAGTAGAGAAGAATTGTGTGGGGCTCAATGGCATTGACCATGGCCATCTGCCCACCTGCGGATTTGTGTCTTTACTTACCCCCAGATTTATTGCACAGTCCTACATGTATGACCTGCGCATGGAGCTCTGTCAACATGACACGGGACCAGTGGGAACCTTTCCTTTTGGTGGGAGATTGATGCCCTCTCTTGTGAGGCACAAAGGTCTGACCTGCGGTCTGGCCGAGGGGAGACACTGGCCCAGGCTTGAAGATGGCCATGCCGTGGGGCAGCTGGTCCCCCACAGGTGTCTCTGGGGGTGGGGAGCTGTGCGGGCAGCCAACCTTCTTACCCTGTAACTGAGAACTGGGCACCACAGACCTGGATGTGTGCTTTAGGTCTGACTGCATAGGCTCTGGTTGGAGGGTGCACCCAGGAATTCATCCGAGGGCTACATTTGCTCAGCTGCACAAGAACTAGATCCCTATGGCACTGTTTTGTGGATCAAAACTTCCGCCTTTCGTGGGGCAAGCTGTGTCGCTTGGGCAGGCCAGGCTCGTTTGGCTGAGCTCGTTTTGCAGCTTTCTCTGGTAGAGATGGCCATTGACATTTCCCGGTGGACTCTCCTGCCCTGAGGGCACGGGACCGCTCTGCAGACGGAAGGGACCCGCAGGGCCCAACCCAGCCCAGGCTTTATTCCTGCCATGAGGACACAGACCTACTCACCACTTGGCGAAGCCCACCAGGAAAATTGATCTCCCTGCAGAGGCCGAGCACCCGCTGGGAACGCTGCCTCCCGGGACCGTCTCCGGGAGCTGAGCTGTGGAACGCTGTGCCCTGGCCATGCTCCTGTGCGGCGACAGGGGTCTGTGCAGCAGGTACTGAGCTGCTGACCTGAGGGCAGCCCCGCTCTCACAGTTGGATGGTTATCTTCCTTTTTAAAGGTCCGTTTGCAGGTGGCTGTAGCCACCATTGTCGGCATGCACCGCGCCGTGCAGGCATCACAGTAAGCTGGGTGTCATCCACTCTAAGGCACAGGCGAGTTCTCGTCTGCAGGACTCGTCTCTGAGCCGAGCGTTCACCACACTGTGGGGGTGTGGCCACGTGCATCTGTGTCAGTACACGCACGTAAACACGCACGTACTCTTGGCCCTGCGTTTCTCTCTCTTTAATATATTTAGGAAATGACAACACCCTGGTCACAGGATGTGGAGAGATGCCCACGAGCTGTAAATGAGTGGGATGTTAGCAGGCCTTTGTGTGACTCTGATGCTGCGTGTCTTGAATGGAGTGTGACTTCATCCAGCAGAAACGCGGGTCCTGCCACAGGGCATGGCTGTGGAACGCCCCGGGTCTGCTGGGAAGTGCTCGGGGCGCCAGTGCTGACGGTCTCAGGGTCGGGGGACCAGGCGCTGTGCTGGAGAGGACGCGGCTCCCCGGCTGCTCCTAGCTGCTCAGTAAATGGCCTGAAGACCACGCCGTATTGCAGGATGAATAAAACCCACATTAGGGAAAATGAAGTTAATGACGAAGTTGGAGGGCTCGCTTCACCTGCCGGGCGCAGCCGCTGTCAGCAGCTCTAGAATGAGCAGCTAAAGACCTCAGCGGGCCCTGCAGTAAAGGCTAGCGGCCGGAACGCCGTACTGCCGGGTGCCGCGGGCCGGGCGGAGCCCCCTCTGCCGGAGCGTGTGGTGCGCAGGCCTTGTTCTGCCGGGCCAGACCAGCCGGGGCTGTGGCAGGACGATGGCGAGGCCGGGAGTGTGTGCGGGAAGCTCCCTGAGCTGAAACACAGGCTGGCCTTGGGGGAACCTCCCAGGATTGCACTGCATGGAGCGGGTGGAGTGGCAGCAGGGACAGTGGGGGTGGTGGCACTGATGTGGCAGGGGAACTGTGGCTTCAGGAGAAGAGGGTCGGGCCTGGACAGCAGGCCCCTTGTGTGCAGGAGGGGAAGGGCACAGCACAGTGCTCCTTGGGGACACGGCCCAGGACTGGTGGGATCTGCAGGGATTCTGAGACAGCGAGCAGTGTGTGTGCATGTGTGTGCCATGTGTGCATGTGTGTGTAGTGTGAGCAATGTGTGTGCACATGTATGTGTCATGTGTGCATGTCGTGTAGTGTGAGCAGTGTGTGTCGTGTATGCATGTGTGTAGTGAGCAGTATGTGTATATATGTCATGTGCATGTGTGTGCATGTGCATGTAGTGTGAGCAGTGTGCATGTGTGCATGTGTGTGTAGTATGAGTAATATGTGGGCACATGCGTGTGTCATGTGTGTGTGCATGTCGTGTAGTATGAGCAGTGTGTGTCGTGTGTGCATGTGCATGTAGGTGAGCAGTGTGTGTATGTGTGTGTCGTGTGTGCATGTGTGTGTAGTGAGCAGTGTGTGTATATATGTGTAGTGTGTGCATGTGCGTGTCATGTGTGCATGTGCGTGTAGTGTGAGCAGTGTGTGTCATGTATGCATGTGTGTGTAGTGAGCAGTGTGTGTATATGTGTGCATGTGCATGTGTGTGCATGTGCATGTAGTGTGAGCAGTGTGTGCATGTGTGTGCATGTGTGCATGCGTGCGTAGTATGAGTAATATGTGGGCACATGTGTGTGTCATGTGTGCATGTGCATGTCGTGTAGTGTGAGCAGTGTGTGTCATGTGTGCATGTGCATGTAGAGAGCAGTGTGTGTATATATGTGTCGTGTGTGCATGTGTGTGTAGTGAGCAGTGTGTGTATATATGTGTCGTGTGTGCATGTGCGTGTCATGTGTGCATGTGCGTGTAGTGTGAGCAGTGTGTGTATGTGTGCGTGTCATGTGTGCATGTGCGTGTAGTGTGAGCAGTGTGTGTGTATGTGTGTGCATGTGTGTGTGTGTGCATGTGCATGCAGTGTGAACAAAACATGCTCTTCATGTACTAGCAAGGTGATAATTCCACACCTGGCCTATTTGTCACAGGACTGACTGGCTGGTCATTTCAGTGACTGGCAGAAGAGCCCGTCCACATGCAGCTGCCCCGGCAGCCTCAGAACCATGTGCGACGTGTGACAACAGAGCAAAGCCTTGTTTTCCAGATGCGAGAAAGGGCGCGACCCCCTGGAAGAGGTGTGAGATGAACGATAAGTGTTATGTGCACAGCCTTTCTCCGGGAGCAACGCAAGGCAAGGAACATTCATAAAGGCATTTCAATATTTCCGCAAACTCACAAAGCACAGGCCGTTTCCCTTTCACATTTAATAAAGATCTCCTCCGTCAGCTGCAGCCAGTGATAAGCGTAATATCCTTAAATGTTTAATCCCGGGATCACAGCTCAAGTGCTTTCTGCTGGTCGGAGCCGCAGAGCCGTGAGTAGCTGCCGTGTGCATTCATAAACCCGAGGAGGAAAACACTCTTGTGTTTGGCTTTTCGATGCATCTTAAATGCTTTACTTTTCCGGGGCAAGATAAGGCCCTCTCGTCACGTCCGCCCGCAGCTCCGCGGTCCCCGCGCCCGTCCGGGCAGAAGGTCCTGTGTGTGCACAGATGTCTCAGATTAAATTGTCTCTCGCCGTCCTGACGCGCTCGCACTAGATGAACTGCCAGCAGGGCCGTAGGCGAGAACGAAATTGCTTTGGTTGGAGAGCGCAGTGAATTGGGCGCAGACAAGCTGAATCAGGACATTAAGTGCGAGGCCCTCGCAGGTCTGAAAGCCGCCTTTAGCACAATTACTGCCTGTGAGTGATGATTATGTGTAATTGGAGGCGACTTCTGCTACCTGTGGCTCCGCGGGAGTCTCCCGCGCGGCCGTGCGCTGCCTCCCTAACTCAATGTTCTGGCGCGGGAGCCGCGGCCGCCGCTCGGCCCTGACGTGTGTGCACATGGCCGAGGAACCTTAATAAACTTTGCGGGCTCAGTCACCAGGCTGGGTATGTAATTCAATTCTCTAATTCAGGAAAGGAAAATAGCTAACGAGTATGTCAGGCTACGACGTGCATCAGCTTACTGCATGCAGAGGCCTCCCCTAAGAAGGAGGGCATACGGGTCCACAGCCCCCCTTGGGAACATTCTAGAACCTGTACCTCTCCTCTCTTGCGTAGTGCCCTCCCAGGTCGGGGGTGAGCAGCTATGCGCTTATTGGGCCAGGATGGATTTACAGCGAATCTGTGAGGAAAATAAAATAACGCAACACCCTCCTGCCTTCCCGTG
Organism: Lyroderma lyra; assembly: GCA_004026885.1. Classification (NCBI taxonomy): domain Eukaryota; kingdom Metazoa; phylum Chordata; class Mammalia; order Chiroptera; family Megadermatidae; genus Lyroderma; species Lyroderma lyra. The sequence goes on along the minus strand of PVJL010016769.1, from coordinate 333 downwards.
GGTAGGTTGCACAGGGAAGTGGGAGAAATGAATGTCTTAGTGGGTCCTGCCCACTCCCCAGACCGGGCTCGACCTGATGCACGTCCAGCCCCACCCCCAGTCACGGCGAGGCTCCAGGCAGACCAGATGTCCCCAAAGTGAGTGACTTTTCTCCTTGAACTAACAGCAGTTTTCTCGTGGGTCATACGTCCGGAGTCTCACTTTTCTGTGCATTCTTTGAAACACACACAGACCCCTCCCCACATCTGATGTGCACGCGCACCCCCTGCCATGTCCGATGTGTACACACACACACACACACACACCACATCCAATGTGTGTACACACACACCC